>PHWZ01000317.1:0-45466 GCA_004379285.1 Botryotinia calthae | reverse complement strand
GGGGTGAGAGGGTTGGAGGGGAGGATGAGGACGATGAGGACGATGACGATGATGAGGACGAGACGGGATCGAATAATGGGGGGAAAAATGTGGGAATGGGAGATTACGAAGAAGAGCCGATTGCGCCTCGAGGATTGGGATTCGGTGCTCCTGGGAAAGGATTAGGGTTTCAAAGTCCAGCGGCGAGTAAATCGAAGAATACTGGATTGGGTTCGAATGCGGGCACACCTTTGGGACGGGGCTTTGTGCCATCGTCGGCGAATAATCCTATACTATTGAATAATGATGATGCGCAAGAGACTCCGAGAATTGCCAGGCCGAGCGCGTTTTCTACACCTACGAGTGGACGCGGTGGAAATAAAACGGGCGGTGGCGCAACACCGGTTAATGGGATGTCATTCGCGGCGAGAATGATGGCTAAGATGGGTTATAAAGAGGGGCAAGGTCTAGGTAAGGAGGGGCAGGGTCGAAGTGGTGTTATTGAGGTCACTTTGCGACCGCAAGGTGTAGGTTTGGGGTCGGTAGCTGAGAAGTCGAAACAAGAAAAGGAAGAGGAGAAACGGCAAGCGAAATTGAGGGGCGAGAAAATCGAGGATTCTGATGAAGAGAGGAGGAAACGTAAGAGGAAGCCAAAGACGAGTGGTACGGATAGTGGCATGAGTGGAGTGAGCACTCCTCGAAAAGCAGCGAAGCCGAAATATCGAACGGTGGAGGAAGTACAAAGAGCTGCGCCTGGATTGGAAATTCCGGAAGCTTTTGCTCCCATTCTGGATATGACTGGTCCTGGTCAAAAACTATTGACGTCTACATCTGGAATTTTGACGCCTACTGCTGGGCCGCCAAAAACAGAAAGCGTGGAACAAATTGAGAATAGGAAATTAGCTCGAAGAGCCCAAAATGATCTATCGGCCTTTGTTGAAGAATGGAAGAATCTTGAGGAGAGGAAAGCTTATACAGAAATGGAACTCATTCAACAACAGCAAGAGCTTGATGAAGAACAGCGGCAATATGAGCAAATGAAACTTTTTGCGGAGAGTATTCAGGGGATTGCCAAGGCTGTACAGGATGGGCAGTGGGATCCAGTCATTGAAGCCCTGAAAACCGTGGATGGGCTTGACATATCTGGAGCTAATGAAGAATTGTCAAATATTGCTGTCGCGGCTGTTCATCCCTTTCTTCGTCAAGCCACGGAAGGTTGGCAACCTCTTGAGGATCCCAAGTTAAATGGGATGGTTCCGAATCTTTACAAAATTCGACATATTCTAGGGGCTGTGACTAACGAAAAGGCTATTGTTGGTCAGGATTCTTTTATGAATGCCTCGCACAAGAATAGGGTTAAATCTACTACCCCTTATGAAAGTATGATCTATAAGATTATTTTCCCTAAGATTGTATCATCTATCAACAAAAGTTGGGATGTATACAATCCCGCCCCAGTATTATCATTTCTAGATGCTTGGCAGGGATTATTACCAAAGTTTGTCGGATCACAGATTTTAGATCAGGCGATAGTAGGAAGACTCAATGATGCAGTATCATCGTGGAATCCGAAGAAGAGAAGAAATCACGAATTACCCCATCTTTGGTTATTCCCCTGGCTACAACATCTATCCACCTATCACGCCGATCCGAAAAGTTCAACTGGTCTTGTCAGCGATGTCAAGCGAAAATTCAGACATCTAATTGATTCTTGGGATTTCCATAGAGGTATCATACCAGGTCTTCCACAATGGCGTGAAGTGCTGTGTCCTAGTCCTAAGAATGATACGTGGACCCCATTGATTATGAATCATGTTCTTCCTAGCATGGCTAAGTTTCTCAAAAATGAGAAGAATTTTAGAGTCGATCCGAATGATCAGTCTCCATATATGGCTAGTCTTCAAGGGGTGCTGGCTTGGAAAGATATACTGAAACCGAGGGTTGTGGGACAGGTAATTGTGGATACGGTCTTTCCTATGTGGCATCATGTGTTGCATCAGTGGCTTACGATTGTTGGTCCGAATGAGGAAATCGGACAGTGGTTTGAGTGGTGGCGTGATGGGGTTTTCCCGGCGGAAATCAAAGAGTTGAATGCGATTCAGGAAGAATTTGAAAAGGGGCATGAGATGATTAAGAACGCGTTGCGACTTGGAGAGAAAGTGGGAAATCTTCCCGCACCGGAAAGTCCTTCTGTCTCTTCCCACCCCGTCAAACCTGCGACTGTGCAGCCGCCGAAAAAGGTGCAAGTTTCGGAAGAAGTATCGTTCAGAGACAGGGTGGAAGATTGGTGTATTGAGAATGATTTGCAGTTTGTTCCCGAGAAGAAGGTGTTGCATAGTGCGGGACCTCTTTATAGGGTTACGGCTCAGGGCAATGGGAAGGGTGGTGTGTTGGTTTATTTTAGGGGGGAGAGATTGGTGGCGTTGCAGAGTCGAGGGGGGGCGAGGGAGAAAATGGAAGTGGGGATTGAGTGGGAGGGAGAGGAGGGGAGAGATGTTCTTTTGGGTATGGCGTGGAGTGGGGTTAAATAGAGGGTTGGAGGTGTTGTGATATAGGTGGGGTAGTGGTAGGGGAGGAGTAGTTTGTATGATAGTATGTGATTCGATCGGACATGATATCCACAGTTTGGGGATTAGAATAATTGATGAGGGAAGATAATGCCAAATTCAATTTCTTCTATTGATATACATAATCTTATGTTTCATCTTCCACGTTTCGTCAAATTATCTATGCAATGTGAAGTTATTTTGATTTTCATTCTTCTTCTTTTTTGACGCGGAACTTGTGAGAATGTTTCGGGGCGTTAGCGGAAGAAACTTATGTGTTGGATTTTACGGAACTTTTATATGGCGTAAATGTATATCTTTTTTAAGATTCAAGAACCGATTTGTGTATAGTCATATGATATGTAAATCGATATATAAAAATTCAATTATATAAAGAATTGATAAAACAAAGAAAAATGTTATGCTCCGAAATACTGGCGAGAGTTCTCGCCCCCCAACAGGATAGAGTTGTACTATTTGTAGATTGATTAGTATTCATGGATTATTGTAGAGGTCCTTTTTGCTTTGCTTTGCTTTGGTTGTGGTTGTGATTATGAGCATATGGGAAACTTGAGAGAAGCAAAATGAATAAGATATTGTTATTGTGGTCGATAGTATATATAGTCAAGTCGCGCGTCGGTCTTTGATGATTTAGCTAACTCGACTAGACTCGATGGGGACTCTTTCTTTTTTATACTTTTCTGTTGAAGGGGGGTCGATTGAGATGGGGTGAGTGAGGATCTTGGGTTTTGGATTTTGAGTCTTGGGTAGGAAGGAAGGAGAGGCGGAAGAAGGGGAGAGGAAAGGGCGGGAAGAGAGGAAGAGAGGAAGAGAAAAAAGTGGATGTAGTGTGTAAGAAAATTTACAAAGTGGGAATTTGAATTTGAATTGGGAAGGTTTTCTTTTCTGATGCGTTTATGGTGAGTATTGGGGTTTGTTTTAGCTGGGAGGGGAGATGGGAGAGGAGGAAGAGGAATTGAGGGTGTGGGATGTGGGCTGGGAGATGGGAGATGGTGAGGAGGAAGAGAATGATGGTGATAATGGGGGATTGTGTTTCTGGTGAAGGAAGCTAAATGTGAAGCGAAAGGGAAAGGTGAAATTTGATAATTTATAAGTTTGTTTATAGGGAGTACGATTAGTCAATCACGCTAGTTTTATACGATATATATACAGCCAGCCGCTTTACAAGTAGTGAATACGATAAATGATCCAGAGGCTTAGATAACTAGATACTTCGCAGCCATCTCATTACACGGCTAACCTTTTGTATAGCCTGGTGTATCAATTACCGATTATCGAATATATTATTCTCGGATAACTTGTTTGGGAACTATTTGTGATATTTGCGTACTCGAAGCTTGTAATATTTGGTTTATGGGAAATTGAGATAATGAATGAGAACTAGAGCGTAGAATTTATACATTAGTTCATCGAGAGCTTGAAGTGTAGATCAAGGACTACACCAAGAAATAGCGACAGAATCTTCACGGTTGAAGTCAAGAAAATCGAAAAGATCACACAACGAGGAATTTGAAGAGGAAGAGGAAAAGGAGCAAGAGTGTGATATTTAAGATCAAAAACAGAACTAGAACAGGACTAGAACAGGACTAGAACAGGACTAGAACAGGGCTAGAACAGGACTAGAACAGGGCTAGAACAGGGCTAGAACATACAAAAGAAATCCAGTACGGTTTCCTTCCCGCTCCGCACAGGATTAAATCTAACACCTTCTAGTCTCGACTATTCAACTCAACATCACAGTACTTCCAAACACATCACTTCACAACCATCTATCCACCACTTCTACATCCCTCATCACAAGCCACCTCGCAAAATGTGTCGCAGCATAACATTCCGTTATAGTATCTGCACGCATAGCTGGCGTCCATATGTGATTCCCTGTTCGAATCCTGTCAAGAATAATTCTACAGGTGTCGATACCGCGAACATGTGTCCTGTCTATAAAATCAGATATGAACGGAGAGTTATTAAGAGTGGAAATGGATTCTGTGCGGCGTGTTGGGAAAAGCAGGAGAGGAGGGAAAAGTGTGTGGAGGGAAGGGAGAAGGTATTTGGAGAGAAGATCAGGGAGAGGATTGTGGGTGGGGAGCTTGAAGGAGTTTTGAAAGAGCGAGTGGAGAATTTGAGGGGGGAAAGAGAGGGAGTGAGGCGAGATGTGGAGGAGAGGAAAGAGAACAGCAGGAGGGAGAATAAAGAGAGCGAGAATCTTTTGCAGGAGACAGAGAAGAAAACGTGGATTTTGGAGGGAAATGGTGGGGTGAGGAAGAAGGCAGATGGGAATGAGGGGACTGGGAATAAAGATAGAAAGGAAAGAAAGGGGGTAAGAAATAGCTGGCTAGGCTAGGAAGAAGGGGACTCTAAGTCCTCTCATCTTAGTACTGGTGGTGTGATGGTAAGGAGAGAAATTGGATAGAGAGTTCATTTAGGAATAAGAGTTGAGATACCACTAAATAACGGAGCACTGCTATATTCTAGCGGGAAATTCGACCCAGCTACAAGCGCATATTCTTCTCACTAAAATTTAGAGATAGATCAATCTGGACTTATTAGAAATCCAAACACATGTTTCAAATCAACAGAAACCTTCCGATAATTGTAGCGCTAGAGACATGGACTTGGTACATGCCGATAGTAACCACGAGTGCAGACCTCCACTTTCTTACATATTCGACATCTAATTCAGTCAACGAGAGTTATCGTGAACTCATACAACACTTACCAAACTATCACTCCGCAACTGCAAATCAAGACATCTCAATGCCCTCATTCGAAATTCACAAATACAAACATGAGTGCAAAGCATACCCGAGTAGATATAATCTTCTCGCTTAACACCCAACTCATCGATGACTATTTTCATCCAGGTGACGTAATATCATAATCACCATGTACATGTATCAACAGAACAGTAGACTTATAAAATACCTTCAATACCCCCCTAGAAATTAAAAACACTGTCCACTAATTCGATACAGATCCATCAATGAGATGAATGATTCTCAAGAGAATCGGGTAAAATCAGAATTAATCACGATTATTGTAAACTTGACGTGACGTGTGTTCTGAGTCCATGCACCCACTGTTTAACTCCAATTATTTTTGAGTACCAATAAGCAATATAGCCATTCAATTCATAATTGAATAGCAAACATTAAAGTGGTAGTAATCTTTTTGTGGAGTTGACTTTCATCAAATTGTTGTAGCTTCATGAAACAAAACGAGATCAATATGGCCCATAGCTAAACTACAGATACCTAGATGATTATTACGTTTTCAAATTTGGAATTAGACATCAAAGTGTAGGTCAAGCAACAAAAGGAACTTTCATCAAAGGCTTAGCAAAAATCTTGAACCAAGGCCACTTGATTATCATCCGACTGCACATTCAAAAATCTCATTTAGTTCGTAATAATATTTGTATCGTAACATGGTATCTCTATATTCCCTACTAACAGCTACCAAATATAATAGCAAGGATCCAGGCGCCTAACAATGCTTCCCTTTCCTTCCTTATCGTGCCTATCAGACACTCCCGATGCAAATTTTGCAAGTAGCCAACGCCCAGCCACCATGTGGACCCAATCTGAATCTTATTTATACCATATCAATTCGTTTCATATACTCATTTCCATTTCTTCATTGTCATCAATTTCGGAACCTACACCTTGTGTATGAGTGCTACTAACACTAGTCTTTCGAACAACACCACCTACACCAAAACGAGAGCCACCAAGTCCTCCAACAAATTCTAATTCTTCACCTAAAAGTTTGTGTTAGAAGTATTCGGTATAAAAGTCGATAAATATGCTCACCTCCTACAACACGACCTTCCATATCGATTTCCTGCGATAAATCAACCAAGGCTTGGCGTGGCAATCTTAAGAACCCTGGCGTACGAACAACTCTGCCCCAATGCGTAAGACAAAAGCTAGCAGCACGTCTGCGTAACCATTCTTCATTAGCAACGCCAGCGGAATGCCAAATAACACATGCGTGATCGACATCCAATTCCTTGGATAAGCGATTAACACATAACAGCCTAAGATGTGGAATGTTGTAGATATTCGACATGACCAAAAGCCCAGCAACGTCATCTAACTCCGCACAGTCGTCTGGGTGGATACTGTCAGTATACAGATAGTATAAAAATGCCTTGACAACTGGATAGGGTTCTGGTATGTGCATTCTCTTTGTGTGATATTCTGCCATTTGTGCATTGTATAAACGTGCGAAGTGGGGCCATCGAGCTTGGAGAATGAGCTTGTGAACATGGATCGGAGGAGACGTTGGTGCATCAGGAGCCAACCAGTTTTGTTGCACCTGACTAATAGAACCTCTGGAGCTTGAATCATCCTCATCCCACTCATCATCTTTTGATGCGGTGATGATAAAATCTGCCCCACTACCACTTTCCGGTGCTTGATTGAAAACTTTGGCCAAATCCATACCAAGGCCTTTTGAGGTTTCAACCTTCATCCTACCAGAGGATGATAGTCGCGAAGTTTCTTCTCGAGGCTCAGGATTTAAACCGTTGCCGAGTAAACCATATCGTCGAAGATCTATCTCCATTATATCACTAAAGAAGCAATGATCAGCAATGGTTACTATCTATAAACAAGTAAATGGCCACATACCTTAGATATTCTTCAAAACCACCTGGGCCTAGATCTGTTGCTGTGGGATCAGTTGGACAACCAAGAAGCCAAGCCTTTGTACCTTCGTCATTCAAAGTACAGTAATGCCATCTATAACCTGATCTGAAAATATCTCGACCCTCTGCAAGCTTTTGCCATCGCAGTGTGTCCAATTCCAGAGATGATAAAGAACACTCTTGTGGTGTTATTGTTGCTGCAGGGGTGACAAAATCGAGAAGAGTTCCGGATGTATAAACATGGAAATGCATGCCTGAGCCTTGGGCGGGTATATTGGGACCGGATACGAATTTTAACGAAGAAATTGTACCAGGAGCAAGAGGAGGAGAAGTAGTCAATTGAAATGAAGGTGGATTGACCTGTGCGCTGCTTGAATTTGCGGCATAGCCTGAACTGCCTACGGCAGACTGCGACATTGAAAATGAAGGTCGAGGAGAACGACTGAGAGCTGCATTCCTGTCCATGGAACCATACGAAGGTGCGGATTCGAATGCTGGGCTACCCTTAAAGTCCAACCACCATACATCACCAATCTTATCCATATCCTCGCTGAGACCTCCAAAAACCCAAACTCTATCTCCCCATAAATATGCCGAGTGATCAAATCGTCCAACGAAACGCCATGCTCGAGACCAGGTGAAAGTTTTCAAGTCCAGGTAGCAAATATCATCCAATACATAATTATTATGACCGGTGATACCACCGATGATGAAAAGCTTATCCTCATGCAAAACAGCAGCATGTCTTGCTCTTCCTTTCGGTATTGGTCCAGATACAGTTGGTTGGGTCCAGTGTGCGGTCTTGAGATCGAAAATGATGAGGTCAGAGAGGTATGTACGATGTTCGTTTTCACCACCAAATATGAGTAGTTTCTCGCCTTGATAGAGTGTAGCGGTATGACCTGTAAGACTTGTTAGAACTGTAGATGCATTGAGCACATATCAGACCTACCCATTCGCACACCGGGAATGTCGCCATAATTGTCCACCAAATTCCATTGGTGACTAACTAGATCAAGCCTCAAAACATGGTTATAGACCTCGTCGGTATACTGATCGAAACCTCCAAAGGCATATATCTGATTGTTGCCGCAATATGTAACAGAGGCATTGACAAGGCAAGCTGGGCGCTACATAAGTTCGAACATGAGTTAGAAAATAGTCTGCAAAGTGTCGAGAGTTTTATAAATTACCTGACCAAGAGTCCTTGTAACCTTGGGCCTATACCCATCCATACCCAATCTGTTCTTCACGGGCGAATTCGGCATTAAGAAAGTATTGCTTGAAGGAGCGGCACCTGGAGTGGTAGGAGGTCCTCCCGAAAGTTGATTGGTATGGGTAGGAGTAGAAGAGCCAGGGCCAAAGATGGAGTAGGGTGTACCGCCGGGTGTAGAAGGCTGAGCCATAATAAGAGGTGGTATCTTATGTGGTCATGCTAGATTGGTTAATAAAAAGAGTTGATGCTGTGCGAATGTGCACAAACTCCCCAGACGAATAGAAAATGGCGAACAGACAGATCAAACCAGATGGAGATTTCCTTTGTTCGGTGAGACAAAGACGATTGTGTGAATTGTATTTTACGGTGTGTACAGTTCAGATGGTAAATCAAGATGTACTTGATAACGTTAAACTTTTCATGGTTCTTCAACCTCAATATACATAAAAATCATGCACGGGTGACGATGAGATGGAACATTGAAGTATTTTGGAAAGAGTTCATGGGGGCTGCAGGTGGGTCGGCGGGTCGGGATTAATATACGCGCTCTGGGATTTGTGGCTTGAGATTTCAAACAGTACTAAGTTATTGCCTGAGGCTCATATTTTACGTTTCTAATCGTTGCCAAATGGTTGCCCCTCACAACCAAACTAATTCAGTGGAGTAAACAAACGAGTAGAAAAGCTCTTGAATGTTCCCTTCCCAAAGACTTTCTTTCTCTCTTCATGCAACATTCGCAATCTCTCTATACTCCGTACCTTTACCTCTCATCTTCATTCTCACTCCTCATAATCACATAACATACAAAACATACAACAACATACCTTCAATTACAAGAATACTTCAAGTCTATTAGATCTTTCTGCCACACGCCATTGATCGTTATCCGACTCTTAAGCCATTCTTATATAGAAGGACTTTTCGATATATCGAGCACAAATACGAATTATACTAACCCCAAACAATTACCAGGAACCATTAGGTTGAGTCTCTTGGAGCTCGTTCGTTATACCGAATCTACTCCTATCATCCATCGATCGATTCATTATTTGTCTTTCGACCGAGATCATACTTTGATATTGCAAAATGGCTACCGCAGTATCAACCCCCATCAAGTCCCACACTGGGCTCTTTTCCACACGTACCGCTGGCGGACGTATGCCTTTGACCCCATCTCCTCGTACACGCACCCAAACTCTCTCGATCAATAATTCATCTCCTTTTACTCCACCCGAGAGAAAGGTATCTGAAGAGAATGTACGATTGTCATCCAAGTCAACATACGGTGGAAACTTAACATCACATTTCGCAAAGTCTTCCAGAAAATCCCACCGCGACTCACCAAAGTCCAACATTGCCAAGGGTGTTCAAACTCCTCGACATGCTCTTGAGCTTGGTGTCTCTGACTTTGCTCTTACTGGTACTGGATGTAAGACTCCTGTCGCTCCACGAACAAGAAAGGGCCCAATCCGCTCAAAGTCCACCAAGACTACTGTCTCATACTCTGGTGATAGATTTATCCCAGATCGTGCTGCAAGCTCAGCCATCACAACCGCTGGCTGCGGAAAGGCCGACTTTGCCGAGAAGCAAAGACCAAAGAGCATCAATGAAAGCTCTTCAGTTCTTGCATCAGGTGCCGGTGATGCTCTCGCTGCTCTTGAATCGTTGACCATTGATGACGAAGAAGAGCCAGCTTCATACTCCCGCCCATCACCAAATACCATTGCATACCAAGACTCATTGGCATCTGCCTGTGGTATTTCTCAAGGCCAAAGAATCCTCGCATTCAAGCCTGCTGCTCCCGAATCCTCAAAACCTGTTGACCTCCGATCTCAATACAACCGTCCACTCAAGAACACCAACGCTTCCGCTGCCCAATTCAGACGCCGCATTGCAACTGCACCAGAGCGTGTCTTGGATGCACCTGGTCTCGTCGACGATTACTACTTGAACCTCCTTGACTGGAGCTCCAACAATCAAGTTGCAATTGGTCTTGAACGCAATGTATATGTCTGGTCTGCCGAGTCTGGTACTGTCAGCTCTCTTCTTGAAACCAGCCCAGATACCTATGTTAGCAGTGTCAAGTGGTCCGGTGATGGAGCATATGTCAGTGTTGGTCTCGGTTCCGGAGAAGTTCAAATCTGGGATGTCGAAGAAGGTACCAAGCTTAGAAGCATGCACGGACACGATACTCGTGTTGGTGTAATGGGATGGAACAAGCACACTCTTTCCACTGGTGCACGAAGTGGCCTTGTTTACAACCACGATGTTCGCATCGCTCAACACAAAGTTGCTGAGTTGGTTTCTCACACCTCCGAAGTTTGTGGTTTGGAATGGCGCGCCGATGGTGCTCAACTTGCTACTGGTGGCAACGACAACTTGGTCTCTATCTGGGATGCCCGTTCCTTGGCTGTTCCAAAGTTTACCAAGACCAACCACAAGGCAGCTGTCAAGGCTCTTAGCTGGTGCCCATGGCAACCAAACGTCTTGGCTACTGGTGGTGGATCATACGATCGTCACATCCACTTCTGGAACACCACCACCGGTGCACGTGTTAACAGCATCGACACTGGCTCCCAAGTTACCAGTCTCCGATGGAGCCCTCATTACCGCGAGATTGTCAGCACCAGTGGATTCCCAGACAACTCTATCAGCATTTGGAGCTACCCTACTTTGGTTCGCAATGTCGAGATTCCAGCCCACGAGACCAGAGTCCTCCACAGCTGTCTCAGCCCAGATGGACAAATGCTCGCCACAGCTGGTAAGTTACTCCTTCCATCTACCAATTGATATTTACTAACATTCATTAGCTGCTGATGAGAGCTTGAAGTTCTGGAAGGTTTTCGAGAAGAAGACTGGCCCAAGTGCATCCGCATCAGCTGGTGCATCAGGAAAGGCCGACATGGTTAAGCAAATGACTATCAGATAGATCAAGAATAGCTCTTGGAGCTACAGGTAAAGTATAAAGCAAATTCCATAATAGCATTTTAGCAATTGGGATGTCTTAGCGTGGTGTTTGGTGGATTTCGATCTTCACAATGCCCATGGCAGAAAGTGCTTCACCTGGTGCAAGTTGATGCTTTGACGATGAATGAATGGATACCTCTGGTGCTTATATGGCGTATACCTTTTCGGATGGGATTTTGTATTAGTTATTTTTGTTAGGAAATGTAAATTATTTGAACCAATTGAATGTCACAACATGAAAAGTGACTGCATTGATTCATCTGCCATTGTGAAAATGCTCTAAACTTCAGATTGAGACTTATTACTGCTCAAGTCTCAGACATGCGATGGAAGCAGCAAGTAGATCGGCCAATTATCTCAACTGTAGAGACCCCGTAGCCCAATCAGATTAGTTTCCGGTGATCAATCTACTCTCATTCCTTTTGCGAGTGAATCTCAATTATTCAATAATTATTAAGAATGAATTTGTTGTCGATTTGTAACGAGCAATTGGAAAGAAATAAAGAGAAAGGCGAAGACTCAGCCTTCAGGCTTCCTTAAGTCATTATATAAGCGAAAGCGGGCTAAGGTTATCCATATCTCTACCAAAGCGACCTTCCCCCATACAACTCCACAAGCCCAGGACAGAGCAATATCACTTTACATTTCAGAATTCCATTCAATTTATTTGCAAAGTTACATAAGATAGTCAAGAAGATCCTTAAGTCAATCAAAGAGTGGCATACAAATTTACGAATCTGAAAATAAGTGGAGGGGGCAATTACTGTTGCGAGCCAACGACTGACCGTCTTCACAAGCTGGAAATAGTACAGTTCCATCAACAGCTTCCCAACACCTACCTCTTTCCACAGCTTTCGACCTCCGACATAAATATTTGAGTAATTAGAATTGAAAGCGCCATATCTGCAGATTCGATTACTCGCGTGTAAAGAATAAATCCGTTGAGGAGATAGCTGAAGACGAATCCCATTTGCGCACACGACCGATACTTCTTCCATTATACCCAAGCAACGCAAGCAACACAATGTCGAACACTCAGGTCGGAAATGTTTACCAGCAGATTATTACAGATGTAGTCGATAGCTCCAGAGTTGACTTCGAGGAGAGTGGAGTCGATGAAGTTGTACTGGAGGAATTGAGAAAGGTATGTTTCCGAATTTCGTACCAACTTTCTGGATTCTGCGATCGCGCATTTCATAAGGTCTTCAATTGGATTCTTTGTTTCCTTTTCTTCGCGAACGACTGTTTGAGTTTCGAACGGTCCTGATTTCGTTGGCATGTCATTTTGTTGGATTCTGCTCCGATTTTGAATCTTTGTTGCTGGTCTCGTTGCTTTTCTTCTGTTGCTGCTTGATTGCTGCCTGTGCACAGTCGGGCCAGTTTTTGGGGGTGGGCGATCCTCTGTATTTGGCTTTATACCCTTGACCTCAGCCTCTCGGTTGTGAAAACACTTCTCTTGGGCTAGTCTCTTTCTGTCTTTTGTATCACGTGGTACTTCTTGGAGAGATATGTGCTTCCATGCACATATGCAGCAGTTCAGGTCATAGGTCATCAGTATCCTTACACGTAGTCTTACAATTTTGCGATCTTATTTCTTTAAGCTTTTCCAAAAAAACAAAAAAAACATATGGTTGTTAAGATAAGTTGATCAATACTTTTGCTAATATATTATTTTCAAAGGGATGGCAAAACAAGTTGTCAACACTCGGTGTTGCTCTGTTTCCATGGGATCCAAAGCCTGACCAACCACCTATGCAAAATCCACCAATGGTACCTTCGAATTACCAGCATACAGGTATACCTTCAGGACAGCCAATATATCAAACTCCAATGCCCAATGGACCTCGCATTAAGGCTGAACCTGGTATGGAGAATGCAGGCTTCATGCCGTCTCCCATGTCGCAAGCACCTCCTCAGGGACCTCTTATGACTATGCCAAATGCTACACCTGCTCAACAACGTGCTGCTCAAAATCTTCATGCTTCTTATGGACAAAGAGCTGCAGCTTCAATTCAATCCATTCAAGGAGGAGGTGGTGCACCCCAGCAGCAACCCATGTCTCAAATGAGTCCACAGCAGCATCAAGCGATGCAACAACAACAACATTTGCAAATGCAATCGATGCAGCAGCAGCAGCAACAGCAACAACAGAGACCAGGTAGTGGTGTACCTCCCCAAGCTCAACCGCAACAGCCACAAGGACAACACCAAGGTCAGCCAAGCCAGCAGAGTCAACAGGCTGCTGCGGCTTATAGACAGAGTGTTGCAGCTCAACAAACACAGCAGATGCAGCAGTTACAGCAGCAGAGAGCTCTCCAAAATGGTCAAGCCTCTCAGAACCCTCAAAACCCCCAAAATGGTCAGAATGGTCAGAATTCCCAAGCCCCTCAGGCTCAACAAAACCCTCAAGGTGGTGTTGGAGGCGCGCAAACTGATGGGGCTGGTGATGAGACCGATGAATCTATTGGAATTATCAAACAAATTGATTCCCAAGGTAATGAAATTGCCATGGGCCGAATTGAGATTGACAACCTCATCCGTAGTAAGATCGAATCTATGGGCAAGGCTATGGAAGGCGGTGGTCTAATGCTTCCACTCAAGGAAGCTAATAAGATCCCTTCAACCAAGCGCCAGCGTAAGACTTTACCAGGCTCGTTGCCACAAACAGATGGCCTTGGCTCTGATGATGATGACGACAAGGTTAAGGATGAACTAGATGAGGACGCAATTAATTCTGATTTGGATGATCCTGATGATGGATTGAATGATGATGATGAAGATGATGAGAGCATGGGTCATATTATGCTTTGCATGTATGACAAAGTCCAGAGAGTCAAGAACAAGTGGTATGAAACCCGTATTCCTTTCATCATACACATGCTAAACCATTATACAGGAAGTGCGTTATGAAAGATGGTGTACTCACTGTCAATAACAAGGAATACGTATTCCACAAGGCAACTGGAGAATACGAATGGTAAAATCCATTTTAAAATACTCATTTCGTCTTTATTATCAAATAGTCATGGATAATGACTGCAGTTAAACCTTCTTTGAAAATCACTACATCGTTTCATATCACTTCGTCCCTCATGATGTCACTTCAAGATTTTAGACCGTCTTTTCTCCTTCCTTTGTTCCTTCACTTCACCTCTTGTGGATATAGATGGGATTGAATATTGAGATAGATCAGTCGGTCACCCGCGGAGGATTTTTTAGCATTTGCATTGTGGTTTCAACGACAGTTCAGCGCAACGAAGGTTCAAAAAATCAAATACTGAGTAACGGATGCAAATATGACAGAAATTTGATGAATAGGAGAGGCATGCTAGGTAATCTACAAATCCCGTTGTGCTTGGGATAGATTGGTTTGACTTAGTTTGATTGGTCTAGTTCTACTTGAGCGGAACAATCAAACAGGAAAGTCACGAGAGATCAAATAAAATTACATGCAGTTGGAGCTGCATTGATGTATCATATCATAACATACCACATGGATTCAATTTTGAATCAAATTTCATTAGATAGTTATGGGCCTTGTCATGGTCCTCATTCATCTGAGTTTTACTCGGTGATTACAATCATAATCAATTAAAGATTGGAAAAGTGTAGTGACTGATTCGAGCTTGATGTGTTGCGATGTGATGTGACATTCTTGCCTCTTCGGATCAGATCTTTTCCTGTACATTGTTTTCCTTCTTAATCCGAATGATGCAGTGTCTTCGCCAGCTAAGGATGAAGAAAAGAGAAAGGAGAAGAAAATTAAGTTTCTATACTCTTTCTACATCGAGCTCCCTAAGCGAAGGAAAACATAATATTGGATTATAATAAAATCTCATGGAATCTTACCTCCCTCCTCATGTGTCTTTGATAATTTTCAAGATGAATACCTACCTACCTACCTACCTACCTATTATCTCATACCTCATACGCAGCAGTATCTACTATGCAAACTTCCCACAGCATGAACCCGAATCATGCTGGGAAAGTACTCGAGTAGTAGTATTTGGAGATGCGAACCGACTATGATAGACCGTACCACTTAGATCCCATCCCATCCCATTCCAATCCAAAGATAATAAATGCACTTACAATATCTTTCCACTGCGAACCCAAACCCCCTTGTCCCTTTTATAAACGCCTATTCGAGTCGTAAATTTTGAATATCATCACATACTTGAATAGATACTAGCTATTATATTCCTTTCATTCTTGAACTATGAATGAAGATTGATTTGGATGCTTTTAATAGCTAATAGCGAGATAATGTTGAAAAAATGAATGTAGTTACAAAAAACCACATGTGGTGTAAAGGAACGGTGGTCGAAAAGGCCTGTTTTCTCTTGGGTGTTTAATTTCAAAGGAGAAATGGCAGCTTACAAGATACTTCACTAGCGCTCTGATACCATATTTATGAGGACATTATTGACTTTTTTTCTTTAGATTTGATAGCTTGCTGTATACCAGAAAATACTTCTACAGAAATGGATTAATTTGAATTGAAGCTGAAGTAATATCAGACATTAATTTATCCGGGGGAAAGCAGGATGACGAAGGCAGATGGAGAGAAAAGTAGGTATGTACAAACCCGGATACTAATTTACTTCTTCTCATCCTTCTTCTCATCCTTCTTCTCATCCTTCTTCTCATCTTCATTGTCACTCTCCTCCTCATCTCCGGATTCATCCTGTGCCTCCTCCTCCTCATCCGCCTTCTCCTCTTCAGCCAACTTCGCTCTTCTCATCTTTTCTTCCTGTTCCAATGCTATCCACTGACCATCTCTGTCTTCCTTGACATAATCAACTGCACTTCTCAATTGTCTATCATGGCTGACAATTCTTCCTCTACCGACCAAACTTGCCACAATCGCCGCTCCCACAATAAATGTCAAGACAAATCTATATGTGCTGTACCAGGGAGGACACCATCCTCGAACTGTTGCTCGGGCATCTGCGAAATAGAGGAATGTGAAAGCGGTGAATTGGGTAATTAACGCGTATTCCACTGGCATAAGTATAGTAGGCCATGCGACAGCGGGAGCAACAACTCCGATCATGTATCGACGGTAGCTGTGATGTCCTCCATAACCTGCATATTCAAGACCCCAGTGAATTGCACCGAGGAAGGAAATAATCTATTTATGAAGTTAGTTATAGTTTGATGATTTAGAACCGGCAAAAAAAAACTTACAACAGCACCGTATCCAACTTGAATAGGTGTAATATACTCCAACAATTGATGAGCCGTCTCGGGCGAAAATAAGATGCCTTGTCCAGTAGCATTTGCTTGATTGATATCGTAAGCCAAATACACTGTAGAAGCCGATGTAGCAGCATAAGGTAAAACACCCGCAGCACCAATTATCAAAGATTCCTTGGGAACCTCTCGTAGAGCAAATGTCTCCTTGATAGTTTCCAAATCATCTTTTACAGATCCGTGGCCTTCGTGGTGTGGGTTTTCCTCAAATACAGGACGAACGGAGGACTGTGATGATACGGATTCGGGATGAGGTTCGATTGTTTGTTTTGCGATCTTTTCTTCTTCTTTAAAATTGATTAGGTCGGGTACGTAAGGAGGTTCGGATTTGGTGGCATAGAAGAGACGGGAAGAGAGGGTTGCAGGGCGTTTGGAGACTGATGTGCGGAAAGAAGGGGTATTTTTGAGAGCTGCGGAAGCTTGAGAATAGCTTGCTCGAGAGGTGGGAAGTTTTGTGAAGCTCTTCAGGAGAGAGCGTGTAGCTGTTGTGCGAAGCATGGTTTTGGATTCTACAACACCTTACCCCGCGGTTATTTGTTTATGTGAGACGTTCCAGAATGCAATTGGTACAGATGGGTATGTTGAAAGGTATCTTCAACGAGAGATTCAATAAATCAAGGAGGTATTGTGCAAGTGTGTGTACGAGAGAAAAGTAGAAAGAAGCAATGGAGAGGGAAGGCCGGACTTGTACTTGTAGTCTAACTCTTTAGGTAATTAGTAAACAGAGGAAACAAACCGGGAAAATTGAATGGAGGCAGCTATTATTATTATTATTGGCTTTGTGTGGAACAATTACACATTAGACGTATCTACTTGATCGATTACCGCGAAAAGTGTGATACCGGCAACTATGGATCCCAAGACAGGTTGTTTCGTAATGGCTGGGAACAGAATCCGAAGAAAGATATATTTCCATACGTCATCGTTGCGAGCTCCAGCTGTGTGCAACGGTGCCCTGTCGTGTGTTCTGCCAGACTGCCAGACTGCCAGTTCGGCCAGCTCCACCATAGAGAATGCAAGGTCAGCTTAGCGAACAGTGATCATACAAGCCTTCGGGCCTCGAGAGAAAAGATCTCTGCGCACCAATGAACACGATGCATCCAAAGAGATGGACGGGATGGAATGGGATGTTCAAAGGGTTGGGAAGGAAGGATTACAGGTTTTGTCTTTTCTGGGAATCGCTTTTACGTGGCATTATCATTATGTATTGCGATTATGATTGTGATCTTCGGTTCTATTCAAAGTGAATTCTAACATTATACCATCGTGCACCGTTCATCGTTCATCGTTTATCGTTCCAAGAATTCGTTATTCCTTCGTGACTGCCTTTATTGCGCGTGCTGTTTATTGTTTGGATCCAGAATACTCACACAAACCCGTGGGACACTGCAGCTGGGGGCGATTTTCAGATACCCCTCTCATACGACACATTCACATATATTACCACCACCACCATCAACACAATACGATACGATAGAACAAATCGTGATCTGCCACGAAAAACGAAGATAGCCTCGATTCAAAAGCGATGGATTAAATGATATTCAATCTACCTTTGCCACAATCATCTTTACAAATTCGCCATCGCGGATGCCAACCATCATTCTTCGAACAAATTAATCTAGAGCTTCCCGGCCCGGGTGACGGCAACAGGAACTCAAGATGTTGGAAGGTTTGGTTTCATCGTTGCTAAATCGATTTCTGGGCATGTACATACGGAATTTCGACCCTGGACAACTGAAAGTAGGAATTTGGTCGGGAGACGTTAAGCTACGGGATTTGGAGCTGCGACGAGAGGCCTTGGATCAATTGAAGCTGCCTATAAATGTGGTGGAGGGACATTTAGGACAGCTTACCTTGAAAATACCATGGTCGAATCTGCGAGGCCAACCCGTACAAGTCGAAATCGAAGATATATATGTACTCGCATCGCCGAAAGAAGATGCAGAGTGGGATGAAGAGGAAGAGGAGAGGAGGAGGCAGGTTGTTAAGATTGAGAAGTTGGACAGTGCCGAGATGCTGAAGGATAGAAACCAGGAGGGCATGAGTTTGGAAGAACAGCAGAAGAATCAGAGCTTCACGGATAGTTTGGTTACCAAAATCATCGACAATCTCCAAATTACGGTCAAGAATATTCACGTACGATATGAGGACTCAATTTCGGCACCCGGTCACCCATTTGCTCTCGGGCTTACATTACAAGAGTTCAGTGCTATCAGTACGGATGGTAACTGGAAACCTACATACATACAAAATTCTTCTGGAACCACACATAAGCTTGCCACTCTAGGCGCTTTAGCTGTGTACTGGAATACGGATGCAGAATTGTTGAGCACTGGGAGAGAGGCGGAGGTATCTACAACTCTAGAGGTCGCATCGCATGATGAAATGTTGACGAAATTCAAAGAGATGATTGTGCGAGGTGAAGATGCAAAACAAGCCAATCATCAGTTTATTCTAAAGCCTGTTAGTGGTCAGATGAAGCTCGAGATGGACAAAAGCGGTAAGATAGAAATACCGCATATGAAGGCTGGGCTGTTGTTCGACGAAATTGGAGTGGTTCTTGACGATCATCAATATCGGGATGCTTTGATGATGGTCGACTTATTCCATTACTTCCTCCTTCATCAAGAATATAAGAAGTTCCAACCGAAAGGCGTTCGGCCGAAGGAAGATCCACGCGCTTGGTTCAAATTTGCTGGTAATGCCATTTTAAGTAAGATTCATGAACGCAATCGTCGCTGGTCATGGGCCTTCTTCAAGGAGAGACGAGACGATCGGATTCGTTACATTGAGCTATTCAAGAAAAAGAAGAAGCAGACCGAGCCGTTATCACCTGAAGAAAATGAGGCGCTAGATAAACTTGAGTGGAAACTCGACTATGAGGATATACGCTTTTGGAGATCCTTGGCTAGGAACCAATTGAAGAAAGAAAATGTTGGTATTAAAAAGGCAGCGCCGAAGCAAAAGCAAGGGTGGGTTGCATGGGCTTGGGGCTCGAAACCACAAGAACAGGAAGAGGATGAAGAAACGACTATGACCGAGGAACAGCGGAAAGAATTGTATGATGCCATTGATTGGAACGAGAAAACAGCAATTGCGGAAAGTATCGATTTACCAAAAGAGACCGTCAAGATGCAAATCGAGGCGTCACTCAATACTGGTAGCTTTACACTTAAGCGTGATCCTCATAATAATACGGTCGAAGTTCTCAGTCTCTACTTTGATGCTTTCAAGGCGAAATTCTTACAGCGACCCGAGTCAATGTTAGCGGATGTAAGCCTTGGAGGCCTGCGAGTAAACGACGGCACGACCCCTGATAGTCTATTTCCTCAAATTGTTCGTGTTAAGGATGCTCCTGCAACACCCAAGACGAAACTTCTGCTTAATGGCGATGATGATGAGTCGAAAGATGTCCCCGATCCATTCTTCCAATTCCAAGTTGAAACGAATCCCTTGCATGATGCCGGTGATGTTGCAGTGACGGGAAAACTCAAGCCGCTTGAGATCATTTGGAATCCTCACTTCCTTGTGGGTATAATCCAATTTTTCAAGCCACCAGAAAGACATATGGAGTCTATTGGGGCTCTTATGGAATCTGCAGGAGCAACAGTAGAAGGACTCAGACAACAGACGAGAGCAGGACTTGAGTTTGCACTGGAGGAGCACAAAACAATCAATGCCAAGTTAGATCTTCAAGCACCTCTCATCATTGTACCCGAAAACATTACCTCGGGGAAAACGACTTGTCTGATTCTCGATGCCGGTCATATCAGTGTGAACAGTGAACTTGTGGATGAGGAAACAATGCGTGAAGTACAATCAAAGCAGAAGACAGTTTATACCGATGCGGATTATAAACGCCTAGAATCTCTCATGTACGATAGATTCGTGGTCAAGCTTTCCAATACACAAGTTCTCATTGGACCTTCCATCGAAGATACGAAAGCACAAGTCACGGAGAAGGAAGATCCTCAATCGATGCGCGTTGTCGAGAAGATCAATATTGATTTCATTGTTGAAACATCGATCATACCAAAAGCGCCAAACTTGACCAAAGTAAGAGTTTCGGGTCATCTTCCTGTACTACATGCTTCTGCTTCGGACAAGAAATATAAAAGCTTGATGAGTATTATCAACTCAGCCATTCCAAATGTAAATGCGGAAGAACTTCCAGCACAGACATCAGCCAAGAGTCGCCGAACTTCGACTTTATCAATAAGAGCACCCTTCTCGTCGAAGCCACGGGATCGGGCACAATCTACATCGTTCAATTTCTCGAGACAAGAGGCTATCATTCTCCAAGATGACTCGTCTGACGATGACGATGATGATGAATTTCAAGATGCTCCTAGTGGCAAAGAGAGCGACAAACTCAAACTGGAACAAAAGAATTTTGAGCTCAAATTTGAAGTGGAACGACTTCAGGGCTCACTTTATCGAAGTGATCCAGAAGGCAGGAAGCCAGATCAACTTTTGGTGGAAGTAGTCGCTGAGAACTTTGGCGTCAGCCTTGTTCTTCGCCCATACGATCTGATTGTGGAAACCGTTCTGCAATCCGTGGTCGTGGATGACTTCATTGATAATCCTCCCGCTGAATTCAAATCAATAGTTTCTTCTGGAGACATGGAATCAGAAGACGAAACCGCCCTCATCAACGTAAAAGT
The DNA here is from genome assembly GCA_004379285.1 of Botryotinia calthae. Classification (NCBI taxonomy): domain Eukaryota; kingdom Fungi; phylum Ascomycota; class Leotiomycetes; order Helotiales; family Sclerotiniaceae; genus Botryotinia; species Botryotinia calthae. The sequence goes on along the minus strand of PHWZ01000317.1, from coordinate 24,163 downwards.
GGTGAAAGTAAATCCACATTCGCCAGAATTCATGCCAAGATATGACGGAGTTGAGATTAATGTAGATGTCTCTGTCTCCACAATAAATTTGGTGGTTACCCGCAAGACTCTATTGACTCTGCTTGATTTCATCTTGATTACATTTACAAATCAAGACGGCCCAGCTCAATTACCTAAACCCACCAAAGAATCCACAGATGATCTACTAGCTGTGCCGAATGAGTCGCCCTTTGAAGAAGAGGTGGTACCACCAGCCAAGAACACTGAATTGTCAGTTCGTGTCAAGGTTGACTTGAAGAGCATACGCTTGATACTCAATAACGATGGCATTCGATTAGCTACTCTTTCGTTCAATCATGCGGATGTAGGCATCTTTATATTAGGAAATACCTTGCGAATTGGCGCAAAGTTGGGAGATTTATCTTTAGTAGATGATGTTAATCTTGGAGCTTCTAGCGACTCGAATCTTCGAAAGTTGATCGCTATTGAGGGGGACGACTTGGCCGATTTCCGATATGAGACCTTTGATGCTAAAGGCAGTTCATATCCTGGATATGATTCCTCTATCTACTTACGCGCAGGTTCTATCAAAGTTAATTTCCTCGAAGAGCCATATCGTAAGATCATTGAGTTTTTGGTTAAATTTGGCAAGATGCAAGCTCTTTTCAATGCCGCCCGACAAGCTGCAGCGAATCAAGCTTCTCAACTTCAGCAAAGTACCAGCCGCATCAAATTCGATGTCAACATTAAAACACCGATTGTTGTTTTCCCTCGTGTCATGAATGCAGGCAGTGGCAAAAGAGACATGATAACTGCTTATCTGGGAGAGATTTATGCAGAGAACAAATTTGTCCCAATTGATGACTCGAAGGATGCGACTATTGCGATGAAGCTCACCGCTGGCATTAGAAATATTCGATTAACATCTGACTTCCATTTCCCTGATGAGAAGACAGAAGAGCTTGAACTCATTGACAAGGTTGATTTGGGTTTCTTGGTCACTTATGCCGAACATACTGCTGGAGCACTTCGTCCGGATCTGGAGATCGAAGGTCACATGTCTGACTTCAATTTACGAATTACACAGATGCAATTGAAATTTCTTCTTGAGCTAGCAAAGTCTGTTCCAGGCGCTTTCATGGTAGATTCGGATGTCAGCGAACAACAAGCTGTAGACGAAGTGGCCAGCCCAACGACGAAAAGAGCAAAAACCATCACCCAAAATTCCTCAGACGATAATCATAACAATGAATTGGTTGATCTTGGTCCAGAACTCGGTTCTAGTGTACAGAGTTGGACGAAACTTGACTTAGCCTTCTATGTGAACACAATCGGTCTCGAACTCATACTAGCAAAGGAGAATGAGCCAGTTGGTGATCTCGAGGCCGCAAGTTTATCGAGATTCTCCATGGATGACACGAAGGTTAAGCTTCGTATGATGACAGATGGCTCGTTAGAATCAGAATTCTTAATCCACGCTTTCACCATCCAGGATAGTAGGAAGAGAGAGACAAACAAGTTTAGAAAGATTATGACATCTTCGAATAATGATGTACAACAATTCATGGCTAGCGTTACTATCTCCGGAGGACAAGAACGCAACCTCATTGCTATCTTGTCAATAGATAGTCCAAAGGTTATCTTTGCCCTGGATTATCTTTTTGCTCTACAGGCATTCATAACGGAGGGTCTTGCCGTTGAAGAACCCGTTTCGCCAGAAGACGAGGATGAAGCAACTGAATCCGAGAATGCATCCGACGCGGATTCCATGCAGGTAGCCAGGCCTAAGACAGTGGCTAGCCAAGCACGATCGCCAAGCAAATCACCTAGTCAATCATCATCTTCGTCCGATCAATCTTCCATGTCAATAGCTTTCAGAGTAAATGTCGTGGATGCACAGATTATTTTGATTGCAAATCCACTCAGTACCAGCTCCGAAGCAATTGTACTTGGAACAAAGCAAATCCTCATGTCACAGCAACATGCTCTCACCCTACAAGTATCCGAGATGGGTATGTTCTTGTGCCGAATGGATAAATTCGAGGATACTCGCCTGAGAATTCTTGACGACTTCTCCCTCCAAATGTCATTGGATAGTTCGAAGCCAAACGCCCAAAGCATTTATCTTGATGTTGAGCCTCTTGTTCTGAGATTATCGCTACGCGATATCCTTCTGGCGATTCAAATTGTACAGAGAGCATCCGAGCTTTCCGGCAATGATGATGAATCTAGTGAGAAGAAACCCGCTGCATCTGATGTCAAGGCAAAACAATTGCATAGTTCCTCGAGCCTCAAACAACGAACTGCTAGCGGTAGAGGTGCATCTACAATGAAAAGAACCAATGCCGGCACCATTGTACCGTCTCAACAAATTCCAACTGCCCAAACCAATACTCAACCTGTTCAGAAGAAGCATGAGGAATTGACTGCGACATTGGCAGGGATGAGACTCATTCTGATTGGTGACCTACATGAATTGCCAATCCTTGATCTTAGCGTCAAGAAATTCACAGCTTCTGCTGCGGATTGGTCGGGTAGCTTAAGAGCTGATACCGCAATCAATATGTTCATCAATGTTTACAATTTCTCCAAGTCAGCATGGGAACCTCTCATTGAACCTTGGGAATTAGGACTACTGGTAGCGAAAGACTTTAACCCGGATTGTATGTCCGTCGATCTAATCTCGAAAAAGACGCTCGAGATTACTGTCACATCCGCGACCATTGCACTAGCATCAAAGTCTGCGCAGTTCCTTAGCCAGTCTGATGATGTTCTATCAAAACCAAGAGGAGCCGATGCTCCATATCGCATCCGAAATTATACTGGTTTCGATATTAATGTATGGGCAGATGTCCCTGATGCTGATAATACTATGGCTGCTACGCTGACAGATGGTGAGGAAGCACCTTGGCGATTTGAAGACTGGGAGAAGATGCGTGAGAATCTCTCGCCTGAGAACACCAGTGGATATGTAGGAATAAGATTGGAGGGAAGTGGATTTGATAGTCTGAGCAAGATTCCAGTCAACCGTGAAGGAGAGACTCTGTACAGTCTACGACCCCGTCAGGATAAGATTTTACATCGACTGCTTGTCGAAGTTACCTTGGGTGAAGATAATGTCAAGTATATCACCTTTAGATCTCCGCTTCTGGTAGAAAACAAGACACAAATTCCTGTGGAGCTCGGAGTCTTTGATCCTCAAGAGGGCCATCTACTCAAAATTGAGAAAATCGCACCTGGTGAAAGTCGTCCCGCTCCTGTTGGGGCGGCATTCATGAAATCACTGCTGGTGAGACCAGATCAAGGTTTCGGTTATTCTTGGTCTACAGAATCACTTTTCTGGAAAGATCTTCTGAAGAGACCTACCAGGACAATTACTTGCAAGGGTGAAAGCGGTGATAAGACGCCTCCGTTCTATTTTCAAATGAATGCCACTTTTGACAAGACTACTCCTATTACAAGGTAAGAATTTCTCATATCTCGGTTTATTTAGAAATATCTAACATTTTTAGCATCTATCCGTACATGCGAATTCGACTTTCAGCACCTATTGAGCTTGAGAACCTACTACCGTATGACTTTAAGTATCGTATCTATGACAAAAATACGAAGAAAGATTGGACAAACTTCCTTCGTAAAGGTGGTCTAAGTCCTGTTCATGTCGTCGAACTTTCACATTTACTTCTCATGAGCATTGATATGCAGGACACAGTTTTCAAGGCCAGCGAGTTTGCAATCATCAATTCAAATAACCAAGATGACTTCCGTAAGGAGACAGCTCTCGTTTGTAAGGATCGCGATGGACTTGCTTTGAACCTCAGATTACACTATTTCAAGATTCCAGATAGTGGTGGAGCTTTTAGAGTCACCGTGTACAGTCCTTATGTAATCCTAAATAAGACTGGCCTAGAGATCAACATCAAACAAAAATCGCTATTGCAGCAAGCAAAGACGGCAGCAGGTCAAGGGTTCCATACTGACTCAGTCGACTCTGAACGACGCAAAGCACTGCCCTACATGTTCGCGTATGGCGGAGATGATCAACGAAATCGTGCTTTGTTGAAGGTTGGTGACTCCAACTGGAGTAAACCGCAAAGTTTGGATGCTATTGGTAGCAATGTAGATGTCATATTACCTTCCTCAAAGAACAATACCGAAATCCATGTGGGTATCAGTGTTGAAGCAGGAGAGGGTAAATATAAGATGACGAAGGTTGTCACACTTGCTCCTCGCTTTGTTTTAAAGAATCAAATGAGCGAAGAACTAAATGTCAGAGAGCCTGGGTCATCTGAACTTTGGACTTTGAAGCCACAAGCTTTAGAGCCTCTTCATTTCCTTCAGAAGAGTCATGTGAAACAACTCACGATGTGCTTCCCAGGATTAAATAACCAATGGTCGTCACCATTCACAATCTCGAATCTTGGAATTACACATGTGAAATTGGCCAAGGCTGGGCAGCGACAAAAGCTTATCAGAGTTGAAGTCCTCATGGAAAATGCTACAATTTTCTTGCATATCAGCGCTGAGACTAAGAACTGGCCATTCTCTATGCGCAATGAGAGTGACACGGAGTTCATGTTCTTCCAAGCGAACCCTAACTTGGACGATGAAGATGCCGAGGATCGATCTGGGTGGAAGCCAATCAGATATCGTTTACCGCCCAGAAGTATCATGCCATACGCTTGGGACTATCCTGCTGCTAAACAAAAGGAGTTGATAATTGTTGCAAACGGAAGAGAACGACACATAAAACTTGCAGAGATTGGTAATCTCATTCCCATGAAGATTGGAGGAGATGATCCCAATCCCAGGAACCAAAAGATTATCGATCTCAACGTCGCAGCAGATGGTCCGACACAAACTCTCATTCTGTCTAACTATAAAGCATCGAAGAGTTTATATAAGCAAAGGGCAAGAACAAACTCTTCTGTTAGTTTTGCTGGAGGATTTGAGGTCAAGAGTCAAGATACTGCCATCAACTTCAAAGCACAACTCAAACTTGGTGGTATTGGTATCTCTCTGGTCAATGCTCAACTCAGGGAACTGGCTTACATTACTTTGCGTGATATCGCTCTTAAATATGCTGAATCGCCTCTGTATCAAACAATCACTGCCTCTATTAAGTGGATACAAATTGACAATCAACTTTACGGTGGAATATTCCCCATGATTTTGTATCCTAGTGTTGTTCAGAAGGGCACCAAGGAAACCGAAGCTCACCCATCTCTTCACGCTATGGTTACTAGAGTGAAGGATGATTCTTACGGAGTTATTTACATCAAATATGCGACAGTTTTGGTGCAGCAAATGACTCTCGAAATTGATGAAGATTTTATCTTTGCTGTCTTAGAATTCTCAAAGGTACCTGGAGCTGCCTGGTCAGAAACACATGAAGGTGTACTTTGTGATGAGAGTCTCGACATTCCAGAACCAAAACAAGAGCAATCGGGTCAAGATATCTATTTCGAACTTCTCAACATTCAACCTATGCAACTTGATTTATCTTTTGTCCGCACCGATCGAGTCAATGTTGAGGACAAGACATCATCAAAGAATCCCTTGATGTTCTTCATGAATGTTTTAACGATGGCTATTGGTAATATCAATGATGCTCCAGTTCGTATGAATGCTTTGATGTTGGAGAATGCAAGAGTTTCTGCCGCTGTTTTGATGATGAATATCTCCAATCATTATTCACAAGAAGCACTTTATCAAGTTCATAAGATCTTAGGTTCTGCTGATTTCCTTGGAAATCCTGTCGGCTTGTTCACCAACATCAGTTCTGGTGTTGCTGATATCTTCTACGAACCATATCAAGGTTTTATCATGAACGATCCAGAACAACTTGGTATTGGTATCGCCAAAGGTGCCACCAGTTTCGTCAAGAAATCAGTATTTGGTGTTTCAGACAGTTTCTCGAAATGGACGGGCAGTATTGCAAAAGGTCTCGCTGAAGCTACTATGGACAAACAATTCCAAGATCGTCGCCGTATGACCCGGTCCCGAAATAGACCCAAGCACGCTCTTTATGGTGTTACGGCAGGCGCAAATTCCCTCATAAGTAGTTTTGCTAGTGGTGTAGGTGGATTAGCACGTAAACCTCTTGAAGGGGCAGAGCAAGAAGGTGCTGCTGGTTTCTTCAAGGGTGTCGGTAAAGGTCTTTTGGGATTCGCTACGAAACCAGCTATTGGTGTCTTTGACCTTGCTTCAAATGTCAGTGAAGGTATTCGTAATACCACGACAGTCTTCGACGATAGCGGGCTTGATCGTGTACGACTCACCCGTTTCATCGGACAAGATGGGATTGTACGCCCATACTCCCAACGGGAAGCACTAGGACAATTCTGGCTCAAACAACTGGATAATGGGAAGTACTTTAATGAACAGTATATTGCACATCTGGAATTGCCAAGAGAAGATGTGGTGGTTATGTTGACTTATTCAAGGATTATGTTGGTCAAGAGTAAGAAATTGAGTAGTGAGTGGGATGTACCATTGAAGGATATTCAAACGATTAGTAAAGAGAGAACAGGTCTGAGTTTGACTTTGAGAGGAGGAACAAATGGTCCATTTGTACCAGTTGCGGAGGAAAGTTCGAGGAACTTTTTGTATAAGAATATTGGAGTGGCGGTAGGAGAGTTCAATAAGAAGTATAAGGCTACGGAGTAGTGAGGGCTCGTGGATAGAGGAGATTGATGTTAGGAGGGGAAGTGGTGTCGTTAGAGGGTGAGATGGACAATCAAGAACGGGGTTGTATGATGGATTGCATGATGAAATGATGATGGGAGGTATGATTGCTGGAAGAAATAAAATAGGAGTCGTGGGTTTGGTGGCGATGGATAGGAATACACACGGAAAATACACATGAGGAAAATAAAGATATAGTATTTATAGGCACTGGTAGAGAATATAAATATGAATCTTGGATTTTTTTAAGATTTTGATTTCTCTGATATTAAATAGTTGAGGGTATGTATGTATGTATGTATATATGCGTTCTTATTATTGTTGAGACAGATGAGGAAGTTTAGAATGAGCATATGGTTATATATATCAGTATCACTGCATAGAAATCGAAATAGAAATGATAGTAGGAGTGAGTAGTTCTCACTGACAACCCACCTACCTCACTTGTCCTATACATATAGTAACGTCACCGGGAACGGGGGTAAGAGGGAAGTAAGTGAGAAGATAAGAAAATATATATATATAACTTACATTAAAACTTTGAAAGTAGTAAAACTATCATATGTAAGTTAGGTATATAGGTAGTAGGTAGGTAGTAGGTAAACAATGATGTATTGTTAAATCTCTCTCTCTCCAAATTTCGATATCAAAAACTTCAATCTCACGAATAAACAAACAAATAGTTATCAAAATGAAATAAAATCCGGAAAAATCTCGGTAGTATATCCAATAAATAATACACAAAAAATCCTTTTCCTCCTCGTTACCCCTCAAAAATCGTCAAGAAAATCCACACACACACACACACAACTTAACCCTCTCTTCTCTCCCCTCTCCCTCCCCTCCTCAAACCATCAATCAATCAAACCCTCAAACCTCCCTAACAAGAACTCACAACACAAAATACAAAGAAAACACAACAAAACAAAAAGGTATTCCGGTACGGGGAATTGAACCCCGGTCTCCCGCGACCTACAGATCTCAAGATTCAAAGCTCGAAGATTTGATTGAGAGGCGGAAATGCTAGCCACTACACCATGCCGGATTTTTGGGTTGAATTTTCTTTGATGTGGAAGGAGGGGAAGAGGGGTATTATATTGTTTTTTTTTTTAAATTTCTGGGGTGGGGAAGCCAAGGAGGTAGGTAGAGTTTAGGAGTTTGGGAGTATAGGGTTTGATGAGATGAGACGAGATGGATTTATGATTACAGAGTAATCTAATCTAATCTAATCTCCTAGTATTCACTGGAGTGATTTGAGTTAATGTGATAATACGACTTACTTATTACTTCCTATACATACAGTATACTGCGTTTATCTATTCACAAAGAGACAATCTCCATCACATCACATCACATCACATCACATCACATCACTCCCCCCTCCCGCCGTACACCCAAAAAGTATTTCTCTTTGAAAAACACACATCAAATCAATCTATCAATATTTCAATTTCCAAAAATAGATGAAACATCTATAAGATATTCAATTATATATCAATTGAGATTTACCGAACAGTATTGAGTACATAGTTGATAATCTTATCAACTATGTGATGTTAGAGTAAAGTATGAGTGAGTGAGTGAGTAGTTTTCATAGCTTTTATTAATTTCGGTGGTTTGATATGCGGTTGTTCTTTTTCGTTTATGTGAGGGGGAGATAGTCTATTCTATCTATCTATCTATTTATCTATCTAGTAAGGAGGTGTCTATATAGTACTTATTTATCTAGCTAGTTAGCAAGGTAATATGAATAGATAGACAAATAGATATATAATATAACAGCTTTAGTACCTCGAATAATACATGCGTGTATATCTCTAATTGTATAGAATATCCTTCTACCCCCCCTCCCCCCTATCCCTCTCCAATGCAGCAATCATAATCATAAATCTACAACTCTAAATCCAGTCGACAGCCCCCTAGATAGCATATAATTCAATACAAAAGTTAAGGCTTAGATCAAAATGAGCATCTAAATCATTTCGAACATCCAAATCAAACTTATAATTCAAGGCCTACGCAAACACACATGGGTAGATACGAATTAGCTTTTCAGCAGAGAGGAGTGTGAAATGAAATAGACAATTAAAAATCAAAGTTGGAACTGATTGTCTTTATCTACTTTAATCTCAAAAGTATATCTTTCTCAAGAAGAGTAATTATGAAAATGACGAAAACACTCAGACACAAACTCCCAGTCGTCAATAACTAACAACTAACCATGATATAATATACCCATACCTCTTCCCACCTCATGAATGGATGATCGGAATCTAATGTTCCTCGTGATATTCCTAATCCCCCAACGCCAACGCTCTCTAATAACCAATTGACCAACAATGTACACCTAATCAAACAAAGCAATGTAATAGACTTTTCCCCTCAAATCAAAAGATTCTTCTTCCCTCGACCACCAGCTTTTGATGATGTTCCATCATTAGTATTTTGTCTTGACATTGGTGTTCCTCCAACTTCACTACCTCCTCTAGAACTTTGTTTTGACATTACTTCTGCACCCAGTTCTTCTCTCAAGTTGCTGAGCATTGTACCTTTATTGTCGCTCTTAACATAATAGGTTTGAGGTCTTCTTGGTGTACTGACCGCTTCGAGAAGACTTTTCCCACCATTTTCCAAGTCAAGATTTTTGCCAAACCCCCTTTCATCATTGTATGTGCGCCCCCTTCGGATAATTTCTAATTCGGCATTGATCTCATCAGGAGCCAATCCTTGTGGTTGATTGGCAGCATCTCCTTTTACATATCCTTTCTGCATATTTGAGGCAAGAAGAGGTGGTAACTTAGGGATCTGTTTCGTGATTGCTGCCATATTTCCAGGATATGCTAAATCACTAAGAATATCAATTCCTGTGCCTGTATTGAAATTTACGCCTCCACCGCGTGTGCTCCTAGTAAGGTGTGATGGTTGACGTTCCATTTGAGGTGCAGAATGAGGAGAATCTGATTCGTCATTCTCAGCATCTCCAGATGTTGCATTTATTTTATCAGTGTCGGGACTGGAATCAGATCTGCCATTTTGAGGACTATTATCATCTTCATATGGTGGATGTCGAACCATATAACTATACGCTGCTTGAGCTGCCTCATTGTATTTCATTCCGAGCTCTTTATCCGTAAACAGACCTTCTATGCTATTTGCTGGTGCTTCGAGTTGTGCGGATGTATTACCATTACGCTCATATGTTCCTAAGGGAGTATTACCGCCATTGTCCATACGTTGTCGTGAGGGAGCTGGGGATTCGTCGCCATCAACTCCTTTTCTCTTGCGTTTAGAGTGATCAAACATGTTGGGTAATTCTTCAGCTTCGCGACGATGCCTTGTAGCTCTTTTGGAATGCATCCCACCGGGGCTAGCGGGGTTAGCGAGACCGAATTTGCTTGGGTGTAAAAGTAAAGCATTGCTCTCTCCAATCTCAATTGACTCTTTATCTTTCAACAAGTGAGCTTTCTTGCTATTGAGCTTATTGATCAAACGATCTCTCAAGGTTGACATCAAAGCTTTGTATTCTAAGTCCGCGAGTCGCATACGATAGGCATAACTAGATTCGATTTCATTTGCTTTAACTTCGTAGTCTCTCTGTAAACAGGAATTAGCTTCAAGCTCGTGGTAGAGAGAGTAAAGATTCAAAGGGAACAAGTGTACATACCATATGCGTAGTTAATGCGACGTCCCTTTCCTCCATGGCGTTATTGATTTCTCTTGCAAAAGATTCATACTCTTTTCCAGCAGCAGATGGATGATGACCGGCAATTCCTTTCACTTTCTTGATGCCATCTACAACTAATGGCTCGACCTCATTGCCATCCGGGAGGGCGTATTTACCATGGACGTCAGCTTCCTGAATGAGATTCATATCGATTTGCAATCCTTTGAGTTGGTCGCGGTAATGATGATCTCTGTTCGAAGCAAAGCTAACCGTCATTTCGTGCAGTTTATCTTGCATTGCGGATCGACGTTTGTCTCTTTTGGATAGCTGATGCGGAGGTGGAGAGTTTGATCTTTGTTTCTCGACTTGTTTTCCGAATGTTGTCGGAGACATTTGAGGAGAAGGACTCATAGCCATAACTACCAGAATATTGCGCGACTCCTGTATATTTATTGAAAGTGAATACGATAGAGTGAAAGGGGACGGAAGTGTGAAGTTTTGCAGGCCGGGGGATTCCCGTTAATTATATTTGTTTGTGGGTAATTGTTGGGGACAACGGGGAAAGAGAGAACGGGATAAAAATAAATAGAAGGGTTTTGAGGATTTTCAAGATATGGACCACAATGTCTGAGCAGATTGTTGCAGACTTGATCTGTAGATAAATGATATATTAAGGAAGAGTTTGGGTAGAACAATTGAATCATTTCATTCGTATAGCGTGATCGAAGAGGACGGGTGAGAGAGAGAGGGAGAGGGAGAGGGAGAGGGAGAGGGAGAGGGAAAGACAGAGCAATGGAATCGGCAGATGGTACCAGTTACTACCTACAGCACTACTGCACTACTTTACTTGTATGCGCATGACGATAATGGATTGTCGGGTGTTCAGGTCATCTACTGCCGACGCTAATGTCAATATAGTTTAGCGTATATCGGAGCTACCTTATCTCTAGCTTATCGCTGATTCTCTTCGTGGCAACACTCTTCACTCTTCGAACCTCTCCTGATTTCGTTAAAGCTCCTACCCAGACCGAGATGATATTGAACGTATCAGTAATAAGTCCTTAATACTTTAGACGAAACCAACCATCTAATCATTGTTTCTTAACTCTTTTCTATTTTTATATAGCGTAGTTTCGTCTTGAACGGAATTATCCCTTCACCAATATCATGCATGAAATGAATGCCTTCAAACATTTACTGCTTTTTACTGGAAGGTCTTCAAAACTCTAGAGTTTCTTATATCATTTGAGCAGAACTGTTTCTTACATTCAGCTCAGACCTTTCCTAGTCTATTGAGTGAGGTAGACTGACTACAGAGGTTCAATGATGACGCTCCGCTGGGCCACTGCCGTGGAGGCTTCTTCGCTACGCTCTAACTGTTCTCCATATTTTGATTCAATTCCGAACTTTCGGTTTCTCGATGTTTTAATAATGCCATTCCTCTTCCAAGGCTTTGCCTACTGCTGTCCTGTCCATATGCATCAGAACAACAAGATGAACTAGCGCTTTTCTAGGCCAGCCAAAACAATTACACGGGCATGAAATACTATACACACAACACGAACTCATATACTACCCCGCAATCACAACTCTACATGAGGCCACTGCACGAAATATTATATTGCAGAAATGAAGTCTGCCAAAGTTTACAAATCTTGGTGGTCCAATTAGCATCAATAAATAAGCTAGGTGCTACTTTTAGTCATCTCCAATATAAGCGACATGGTCTGGATTCCCCTATCAAATATGCATGAATCAAAAGGCGGGACGCAAGCTCAAGGAGAAGAGAAGATAGCTTTGGGTGGATAATTACAAATTCCATAATCCCATCTTTTTCTCGAGCTTCTACGAACACCTCGTGGCCTGCTCGAGACATACTCAAAGTCTTGTGGTAGGAATTAAAGTTTGGAGTGGTCACATTATGATACAGCAAGTGCGCACAGCCTTCTACAGTTCGCGTTGCTATCTCACACATCGCATAAAGGAGAGCAATATAGAGTTTGAAGATCACGAGATAATTGTGGCTCGGCAAGCGCCTCCAAATTTCTTTCAATGTTTATCTTGGCTAGATAAGGGTCGGCCTTGCGAATTTCTCACGCCTGAATTGCGGGTGGTATTCGCTCGACTTTGAAAGTACAATACTGTATGACAAACGTACTCAAATTTCTTCTGTTTGACAGGAATCTTAGTGGGCTTGGCTCTTGGCTTTGTAGGCTAAGAAAAGTATATCCTCAACTGTGCATGCCATACCCATCGACAATGTCGCAAGCTGGTACCGAGATCGCTGTTGAGTGAACTCTGGCAAGTGCATTTCGCTGTTTTATGCAATGATCTTGACATCAGAATTTCAATATTACAATGATGGCAGTGAAAACGGCCAAGAGAAGTAATCTCAAATCAATAATGGAAGGAAGTCTTCTTATATATATAAATACTAGAGCTGTTCTCGTAACACAGTATCAAATCATCCAATCTTTCACACTCAGTTACTACAATCATTCATTCAACCATTCAATCTTTTATTGCATTCTTTCACCATGTCAGCATTCATTCTCGCCGCAACTCTTTTGTCAGCTGTTATGGCTTGTCCCCAGCATGATCTCTCCAGCTCATCAATTATGAAGAGAGCTGATGGACCTGCTGACTGGGCATACGACGCTGCCTACAACTGGGGAATGATCAACGAGAGTAAGCTATCATTTTCATGCCACCATCTCATGTTTCCATTCTAACATCCATCAGACTACACCACTTGCCAAACCGGCACCCAACAATCCCCTATCCATCTCAGCACCAGCACCGGGTACTCAAAAACCCATACCCCAACTTTCAACTACTCAACCTCCACCTCGGGCTCCCTCTACAACTGGGGTTATGGCCCTGCCTTCTCCCTCACCTCCAACGTCACTGATCTCAGCGGCAACCCATCCATGACCTTCGACAACGAAACCGTCTTCCTCAAAGGCTGGCACATCCACGCACCCGCAGATCACACAATCGATTCCGCCCGTTCCAAAGCCGAGCTCCATTTCGTGCACGCCACCGCCTCCGGCGCCGAACGTGCCGTCGTAGCATTCATGATTGACCCCGTCCCCTTCGGCACCGTCGCCAACTCGACTTTCTTCGACTCCTTCTCATTACCATCCATCCCCGCCTTCTCCGACGTCACCACTCGCGTCCCGCTCGATCTCAATCTCCAACAAGCACTTACCGAGATCAACAACGCGAAGGATTTCTGGACCTATGAGGGAAGTCTCACTTCTCCTCCTTGTACAGAGGGACTGAGATGGTTTGTTGCTGGTCAGAAGATGCTGGTGGGAACAGAGCAGATGCAGGAAATCTTGGCGGTTAGTACTTATAGTGCCCGCGAGGAGCAGAAACTTTGGGGTCACAATATCAATGTTTAAATGTAACGACATGAGAGTAGATGAGATGCCATGAAGGTTGGGAGTTGATTGGTGTTTGAAGCATGAGAGCATGGTTGAGCGAGGAGTGAAGAGTGCGGAATGAAGCGATTGTCAAGTATACGAAACGGCGGCACATTTTGATTTCTGAAGTTGGGCAAAGGCATTCTTGGCATAACGGTGGTTTATTTTATTTTCAGGCGTTCTGTATATCCTCAATAGAAAAGATATTTGAGCAATCAAGCATTTGTATATATCTAAATATATCTATATATCCACATCTCATGTTTCACACATCTAAAACTAATGCATGCATACATACATATATATACTGATATAACCCTGGCTTCTTTCCTTCTCATCCTCACCCTTACCCAAGCCAACTCAACTCAACTCCTTCCAATCTCTAAAATCCACATCCACATCACACAATCCATCCCATCCCATCCCATCATCTCACCACCCCCAAATTCAATTCGATTCGATCCAAACACCTACCAACAATAAATCACAAAAATACCCAGTATTATATTAAAGCTTCTCTCTCTCTCTCTCTCATACACACACACACTTAGGAAAAACATCAAGATCTGATTCTGATGTCCCTAATTAGTCTCCACTCATCCATCCAATTCCTCAAGAGATAAAGTTAGTATATACTATACTATACTATACTATACTATACTACACTGCCTACCTACCTACCTATCTACTTGAGTCACAATCACAATCCTCCCTTCAACCTACAACAACAAAAATATATAGAACCTACAGCACAAGTTTTTCCAATTCATCAGACCTAGCAGCATTTAATAAGAAATATATCTAGCAGGCCACTCACTCACTCACCCACTCACAAGATACAACAAATTTTGTAAAGGGAAGAACTTATGTATCTACCCATCTATTCATCTAACTAACTAGCTAACTATCATGTCGATTTCTGTAAAAGAAATCTTGCATAAATGTAATAGTCTGATGCTCACCCCCAAAGATCCATCCATTACCATACCACCCCATTGCACAATTTGGTGCCTAATTCTCCCCTGTAAAACTCCTTAGCACATTTGTTTGGGTATCTATCCGCCAGGTCCAGTCGTCTTATCATGATATCCCATCTTGAGTTTTTCATAACGCCAGCCAGTCCAATCAGAAATTAAAATCAGATCGGCAAAGAAGCAAAAGCAAAAGCAATCCCCAAACCCGCGCGCATATATTCCAACTCTCCCTACCACTCCTATCTCCCTTCTTTCCCTTGTCTAATACTTTCTTATTGTGTTCCTGAATGGAGCTTCCCAAACTTAAAACTGATTAAGATCAGGTGCAGCAAAGTCTTGAAAATCCTTCGGAATCTCCCATCCATGCATGTTACACGCTCTGATGAAAGCCGCCATAGCTTCTTGAGTTCCATATTCACGTTGTTGCTGTGGATTTTTGCTTTCCAGACGTGCAGGCTTTGGGTCCATGCTCATAAGTGCAAGACGAACTTGTAAGAGAACGGACTCAATTGAGGAGACGGCGCTCCAGCCAGAATTTGTCAAAAGTTCCATACATAATGCTCCACCGGCTGTTACGTGACCACCACCACCAGACATAAATGGTAAGAATCGTGGCTTTACAACGCGTACAAATGGTGGGCTGTGAGGGTGTTCTTTCCCAAAGCGAATTTCAATAACAACGCTGCTCTGGCCCGATTCTTTGAGATCCTTGGCCAGTGGTAAAGTGGACTCAAAGGAGTGTAGCTCGATGATCCATTGGTATATGTTATCAACAAGATTTTCATCGATATACCATCCTAATTCGTGAAGGGGTGTAGAGTTTTGTATCTTAAGGATCGCTTGTAACTCCCTATTAAGACGCATGGTTGCAGACGGTGTAGCATAAGCTGGAGGTCCCAAAATTGGAAGTTTACTTTGGTCAAGTGATCCAGGAACAAAATCAGTTTTTGAAGCCTCTGGATTCTTGGAACCAGAAGATCTAGTACAAATAGTTAGTGAGAGTTCATTCAAACAGATTATGAAAAGCAAGATAGCATGATTGCTGATGGCTGTTTCAAAAGCAATCTCAGAGGTCGCTTTCAACCGCTATGATCAAGCGAAAAAGTACAAGGGAGAGTAATTTGCTTACAATATTTCCACTTCGTCTTCATCATCAGAAATTAGAAAGTTCGTATCCTCAATGTCCTCTTCTTCGCTCACATATCCCGTCCCATTCAGAGAAGATAGTCCTTTCAGTTTCTTGTTTGGGGAAGAACTGCCGACGCCATCATTACGAAATGCTCTAGAGACTAAGGCAGCACAGTATGGGACACCGATAGGTTTCTTGTTTATAGATGTTGCTGTATACTTGGGATCTTGTTCGATTTCGGACTGGGCCTCCCTACAAAGAAATTAAATATCAGCATCAGTCATGGCGAATTGTCTCACGTTCCCTAAAACGAATTGCTTGAGGAGGAAACACACCTAGTCGGGGCTGGAGTTGCGATCCCCTGACCTTCAATTTGAACAAGCAAATATCGGCATTGAATCCAATCGATGTGCTGTACTACTAGAAATGGGCTCGAACTAACAAATTGTTTTGGACAATTGATAATCTCGTTGATGCTCATCACAGCTGTAGTTTTGAGTTGAGATCCAGGCCATAAACTCTAATTAAACGTTAGACCAAACCAATTGCAATGTGTCTCATACTTACTGCAACATTTCGACCATTACTATAGTGACAAGATGTGTTTTGATCTTGTGCATGGTAAACGCCATGTCCGTATGCTCGTCCGTTGAGAGTTTCTTTGAAATCCAATCCATGTCGAATGATACTATGCCAGTTTTGCAGGCCACTACCATGAAAAGCAAACAAAGTAGGATACCTTGGATCTAAATTGGCTTGCTGTTCTTTAAGAGCATTTAAGAATCGTTCTTCCTTGTCTGGCGATCCTTGCGCGAAACGAAACTGCATCCAATTTTCCCCAATTTGAGAGACCTTTTGATCTGGTCTAATTTTTGCATCAGTCAAAACACTATCAATTTGACCAGGACATTTATCGACTTGAACGAGGCATGACCGATTAGAAGCTATAACCCATCGTAGTAAACCTAGAGCCGCTGGTGATATACGCTCTGTCCATTTACGAAGGTTCGGTTCTCCAGTTCGGCTTTGTCGGTCGATATATTCTCTTAACTCCTGGATGGTTGGTAGAGTGTCAAGAAGCATTGTTATAGTGCTGCATTTTTCTGTGATAGACATCTCGTCGAAGTTGCTATTATAAATAGACATCCGAGCCGCGGACATGTTTGGGGGACTGACCCTTGATATGTGACCGGTCCCTGAACTTTGGCATGTACTTAATTGAGCCACTTGTGGGATCGGTCGCGAAAGTTTTACAATCGGCATCGAGGTTACATCCTCTACTCTAGCATGGAGCGCTTGTACTCCGGTATCTGATCCGGGTCCAACCAAAATACGGACCCAGTCTCCTTTGCGAACAGGAGGGTTTAAGATCTCAGGCATTCCCTCGAACGTAAACTCATAAGCTTCACTGTTGTACTTAATTTTGAACTCTTTGTCTCGACGATCATCGCTTGGCTGGTCCACAACAGCTGGGACAGGGGAAAAATCTTGAGGTGCCATGTGGCCTGCGACGACGGCGGAGGGAACAGAAAGACTCATGCCTGTGGGGTAATCACGTATTCGAGCGCCCTATTGAGAATCAGCTGTGAGCTATAAAAATTATACACAGATAGACCTACAAAAGCACTGGTATAACAAAAGCTCAGGAGAAGGTCCACAACATAAGGCTGGGTTTTAATCTCCTATATATGGTTAGCATTCGAGTAGTTGGATTGGGTATACAAAATCCACGGTCACCTACATGTTCGACGCTAGGTCCAAAACCTAAGGACATGTATTGATATAAACACAAGGGCTTTTCGCAAACATAGGGTTTCAATGCCTCAAATTCTCCTGTAATCTTATCGTGGCAGACAAGACAAAATTCTGTGCAGCGGACGAGATACATCAACGCAAATTGTGCAGCAAGAAGCGGAAATGACAAGCTACCGCTCTGGTCATCTGTGAGATGGTCATCGGCTAAAATCCGCGATGCATGACTCTTCATTGTGTCCTCGTCCGAGTATTGATTTTCAGAATACAAATCTGCATTTTCTTCAAGTGGTCGTCCTTGGCGTTCATCGAAAAACTTCTTTGCGTTTTCCCATCCAAGACCAGTTGCGTTGCGGATCTTGAGCAGTGATATTATTTTAGTATTGATGAATTCATTCAAGGAGCTACTGATGAATATATTGGAAAATCCTCCGCCTTGTTCCTGTGAATCTGAACTATCGTTATTAGCAGCTTTGTCGCCGACCTTGGTTGAGTCCGAGAACGCCGAGAATGCTGCAGCTGCGGATGGCTTGTAACCATTACAGACTCCAACACGGAAGTCAATCCCACTATTTTTGGCTGGTTCGGCAATCAGTGCCTCGTAGGGTTTGTACCCATCCGAGTAGCGTATAAGTAAGGTTAAATATTGGTTAGGCTCAATATCCCAAGCTTGCATCGCCTCTTCCGATAAGCCCAACTTAGTCGCCTGAATAGAGATGCTAAGGATGCCACTGTGAGATTCAGCCTTCATGCCACTTAGAATTCCGATTCGATGACCCAGCAATCGGACAGTACGAATGTCTGCTCGAATGCGTCGGTTCAGTTGTGCAGCAGCCTTGGACGTGAGTCTGCTGGTCGATGTCGATATAGTATTACCGCTAGAAAAGTTTATGGGCTCGTCTGGGAAGTCTTCTTCCTCTTCATCAGAGAATCCAGAATCATCTTCGCTTTCATCTTCTTCCCCATCTTCCATCTCATCATCTTCATCCTCCTCGTCGAGGCTTATAGGCGATCTTCGTGAACCTGCCGAAAGTAATGTCTGTAGCTTTTTTGAAATACTGCTAATCAAGTCTGGTAAACGTACGCCAGTCGAGGAGGTCATGAGTCGTTCCAGTGCTTCGTTGACAGCTTTTGGGGCCCCGTCGGACTTGGTGAAAATCATGAAATTATTCCCACTTGGGTACTCAGAGACATCTGTCAAAATTAGTATGATGAGGAATAATTCTTCTCTTCCCTATTTGCAGATATCATTTCGTTTCCAAGCGCGTAAACTGTAATCAAGTCCACGTAGTAGAGGGTGCGATTGTTTATTTGAGAAACAGGATATAGTAAAACATACCTAGTGCTAAGAGGCCAATTTCTATGGGTTCTATAGAATCATGCAAGAAGCAGAAGTTCACATCGCCATCGTCATCTCCCCGACTGATTGAGATGACGTTAGGGATGCCTTTCTCAGACGCTTCTTTAACATCCGCTAGGAAGTGTTTGCGTGTCATCGTGCAGCGCAATTATTGGATACGCGTTTGACACTGTGACTTCAAAAGGGGACGGAAGCTTGTTGTAGAGATGACGTCCTTGGTCCAATTTTGATATTGTAAATATGCCTTGTTGAGGAATCTACCAAATACTGTTGGAATTATTCTTAAGATGATGTGGTGAGAGGAATCTTGAAAAGTAGCAAGGTTTTCTTAACTTGACGATGGCTCAAAGTTGTGCTTTTGACGTGATTGATATCAGGCTGACGGAGTTGAGGGTTTGTGAATCAAAGTCTTGACCTGATTCTTCAAAAGTGAAGGGAATGATGTTCAACTTGTTTTACCATAGTCAAAGGATCTCAGTCTCTTTTGAAAGTTCTTAAAAGAAGTTCTGAAGCTGGAGGTGACAAGGAAAAGAGCCGTGTGATGGTCATCGACCTGCAGCCTCGTATGTGATTATTTCGATTAGTTGCCTTGATTTTGGTGTATACAGTGGTTCGAACTCGGGAAGTCAATTGTCATTGGTCGATGATTTCGAAGTGGTCCGGTTGCCTGGTACGATGCGGAGCAAGTTTGGTAATAGTCAGCAGTATTGGATGCTCACAGACGTTGAAACTTCCCAATGAAGCCAGTGAATGTTGGAAGCGACATCAAACGCGTTGGACTTGTTATAAATAAGCATCAAGTTTCATTCACCAGTGCATAAGCACACAGTCAACAGTAACTACCCAACTCTGTCACTTAACATCCACTGTGTCTAACCTGCCACACAGAACAGAGTTCGACATCCCTCAACAATAAGGTTTTGATGTACCGACAAGCATGAAACCCAAATATAGTCGTTTCGGCAAGGAGTATGTTGGCTGCTTGGGTAGGTAGACGAGTAAGCACTAATTGAGGTGAAATCGGACGGGTTGGGGTAAAGCGAAGTGAAGTGAAGTCAGAGAAGAGAAGAGAAGAGAAGGGACGAGGGGTGATTGGGGTGAAGTGAGGCGAAGTGAAGTGAGTGAAGGCTGAGACAAAAAGATATCGATATCGTATACGTAGAAGAAGAAACAAGATGACATATACCGACTAGGTAGGACTAGGTAGGAACCTACCTAGAGCTATAATCCCTGTAGAAATGCAAACGCACCGACCACTATTTCCTGCTGTCCCCAGTGCCCCGCCATTGAACTTGCTCCATCAGACCTTGACCGAGCTGAGGCTTCATGCACGCCTTTGGTCCCCCAATTATTCTTATTAGTCATCCGATGTCTACAGAGTCTGGTTCCACAATAATGATCCAACTCGATGGTCTCAAAATATTATTAGCTATTCTCGAGGTGTTGTACGTGTGCAGAAAACAGGAACCAATTTTCACTCTATTGTAACAAACAATTTGGTCGATCATAGATACATCGTGGAAATGGCTTGGGATTCTAAAACACTTCCCTCTTCACAAAATAACAATCCTAGGCTCAAACACCCTCAACCTCAATCTCGAAATGGCGACTCTACATCAGAACCAAACTCACCATCGAAATCTACACACGTTTCGGATCCTGTTCTCCAACCGTTCTTAAATCCGGCTTTTGATCCTGCAGATTACCTCAATTCAGCCTTGCCTGCTTTACAATCTTCGAATACGTCGTCGTCTTCAAAAAATGTCGTTCCGTTAGCTGAATTATCTACACAGACACAGACTCTTCTTTCGCATCTTAGCGCACACACCACTAGGCTTACGACTACTCTTACACAGCTCACCGATGAAATATTGCGAAGTGGCAGTCGATTGGCCTATGAGGTGGAAGTGCTACGAGGAGAGACATTGGGGTTATCAGAAGCGTTGACCGAAGGACTGCACAATGATATTACAAAGTTTGTTCCTGGAGGACTTGAGAAAGATCTGTCAAGGAGACCAATAAAGTCTGGAGACTCTAGGGCGCGATCTGCGACAGCTACCATGCCGAAAACACCTACCTCAGAAGACACAAATAGCACCAAAATCGTCGATCCTCCTTATGTGGTACAATTACGAACGCTTACACTTGTACGGTCACGATTGGATACTGTTATAAAGACGTTTGGAGATGCAATGGCATGGACATTTCCACCGTCAGAAGTGTCGGTCACTTCATCCTTTCTTTCTGTTTCCGCTCCCGAACCAGGGTCAGAAGCACATAGCACCGAAGAGAAAGGACAAGAAGTTTCCAAGAAACTACGTGATGAAATTGCTGATTTGTTAATTGGGGATGATCCAATCAATGGTATTGAGGCGGCAGCCAAAAGAGTAAAAGAATTGAAGGACTTGGCACTCGTGTGGAAAGGCACAGCTGAAGAACGGGCAAGGAGTAAATTTGTTGAAAGTCTTGCAAAGTTGGTTGAAGACAGACATCGAGATTTATTAAAGGATGCTGAACAGAATGGCCAATTAAGTCAAAGAGTAGAGGCTCTGCAAGACCAAGAAATTTCGATTTCTGGTATTGGCGAGAATAGGATACAGAGTGGATATGGGTTTATCAATCAACTGCAACGACTCAGAGGCTCTTGAAAGAGCAATCCTCATTATTACACCCAAAAATTTGCTTGTTCTCCTTTCTTGTCCACCATACTCTTATATTCGTTAATCGTCCCAGACCTCCAAATAAGCTGAGTGAACCCCATATTGATCCGAAGCCAGATTTTAGGTCAAAGGTCTCAATGATCATTTTTGGTATAGATTCAATATATCATATCATATCATATCAATATACCAAATTAAGAAGAATTTATCACATGAGAAAAACCTTCAATAATACAATGAGGTGCAGCTAATTGCTTTCCCCAAAGAAGCATTTGCCTCACCCCTTACTTGGCATCATTCCAATCAACGACTGACTTACAGCGTTTACAATCTTCACAACTCAGTATTCGAACCGTTTTTAAACTCTTCCTCTGGCACTCTTTTCTCGCAGCTCATTATTCTACTGTACTTGATAACTTACGCACCCCTATTACCTTCGAGACTTCGGCTCATTTAGTTGGAGAACACACCAATGAGTCAATCGAAGTGAGAAATTTGAGGAAACGAGAAATCTCTCTAATTTGCCTCCTCTTACTTATTAGTGATGAATTACGACGAGTTTCCTACCGAGAATGGGACTGTTTCCGAAACTGTCAGGCGGAAAACCTCGCCCATGAGTTTCATGGCTAATAAACTAAGAGAGTTAAAGCGACCTAGTCGACTCCGTAGCCGTGTCTTCTTCTCTCTCATTTTCATATCTTCTATCATACTTATTGTTCTTGGTAAATGGCATGCAGTAGGTATAGTTCGTTTACATGCATCGATCAAGCAGAAAATGATCTACAACTTCTGATATCCATACACATCTTCCCAAAATCCTAGCTAGCTAATGTCTTCTAGTATAAAATTCAACACTCGGGATCATATTTAAGCTCCTACGTTCCTGAAAAACTAACGGGAGCTTTCTCACCCTACACTATCATCGAAAGCTCTGAATGGGACGATACTATGCCATTTCCTAACAATGAAACCAACACCAATACAGACACAACCCCAAAGTTCCATCTCTTAATCCCCGTCCGCAAGAAATCACTCAATCTCTGCAAAACTCTCCTCACAGCATCTATCCTCAATTACCCACCTCCAACACTCCTCGGCTTCAAATTAGAATTGGAGGACAAAGTAGAGGAGAAGGAAACATCTACGCTACAAGAAATACAAAACACACTTGATTTTCTCAATGGGAAAGAGATGCACGATGAGGATTTAGTGCTACTCTTGAATGCGAATACGTGGCTGCAACTTCCGGTAGAAATTATTATTGGTAGGTTTTTGCGGTACATGCGGGAGATGAATGCGAAGCTGCGTGAAGAATATGGAGTTGAGAGGGATTATACGACGGGTACCGGAACGATAGGGAAAGTGGGACCGCAGAAATATACACAGAAACTACTTTTTGCAGCGAGGAAAGATTGTGCTATGAGTGGCGAGCGAGGAGATGCAGGGGAGGGGGAATCTTGTTACGGGGATGTGATTCCTCAATCCTTGTTATTAGAGATAGGGGGTGGGAAAATGGATCAACATGGGGAGTACTTTCGCTTTATCGAAAGCTTGTTAGCGATGGGGAAAGTTCGGGATGTTAAGGCGGTTTGGAGTCGAGCTTGGGAGATTGCGCAAGAGAGGGATGGGGATGGAAAAGGAAAGGAAAGATATTCGATGCAGGAAATTGTGACGCGGATTTTTGGGGAACAGGAAGGGAGGAGGGTGGAGAGACGGAGGATGGAGGAGTGGAGATGGAGGGGGTGGCTGGAGGGGATTCTGGGAGTGGAGATGGGTGGGAAGGGGAGGGGGAGGGAAGGAGTACTGAAAAATTGGAGTGCGAATCGGACGGCGGGGGTAGGGGGGAATAGTGAGAGAGGTGATGGGGAGTTTGGCATCGGACTAGATTATACGTCGGGTATTTTTCACACAGTAGGGAAATCGGGGGAGGAACTAAAAGTCATGAAGTTGAGAGAAAAAGAAAGTAAGAAGCAGAAGGTCGTGCGCAGAAGAGGAGTTATAAACGGGTCGGTGAGAGAGATCGCGATATTATCTGCAGACTTGGAGAATATTCCCGGACCGTTTGATTTATGCAGTGTCTCGGATATGGGTATAGATACAAATATAAATATAGAAAGAGAAGAGGGAAGACAAAAAGGAAAAGAAATCGGTCAATCCGTTACTAATCTCAGAGCGGCGAGAGAGAGGAATATCTCGTGGGATTCTATACCGCTTCTTACATACCGCGATGGTGGTTTCGGGAAGTTCAATTCTCGAATTCCTGGTTCTTTTTCTTTTGATTTCGATTTGGATTTAAATTCTGGTCTGAGTGACAAAGACATAAATAAAGAGAAGGAGAAAAATAAGAAAGAAGAAGGAAACTGGCCAAAAGAAATATGGGAGAAAATGTGGTGGAGGAAATGGGGAAAACCACTCTGGGAAGAGTGTACGAAAGGGGAGGGAGAACAGAAGTGGGAGGTGAGAGATGGGGAAGGGGAGGGGGGGATCTGGAGGGATGGGAGGGGTGGGC
>PHWZ01000316.1:0-45609 GCA_004379285.1 Botryotinia calthae | reverse complement strand
GGGGGGGATGGTTGAGGTTTTGATAGAGTGAAAATGTGAGGACTGGAAAGACGGTACGGCTTGATGTATGTAGAGAATGATATGAAGAGACAAAGTTTACGCCGAAAGAATTCTCAGAAGAGATATGTGATACTGAGAACGAATATAATCGCCCCAACTCAAACACCCACGCAGAAACTTTATCTCAGGAGCTTTTTAAATCTCGATGTTAGTATGTATCAACTCGATTGACAAGTACCCAAGTACCTTAAAGTGAATCTATTATGTTTGTGTTGTATTGATTTTTAATCATTACAATCTATGAGAAGCTAAGTACTTATATAGGTAAGCGCTAGCTAACACAGTACGCTCTATATATTCACATGATCGATATCCCGACACTATATCCTAACGGAGCTCAAGACAGAGAAGAACGATAGCAATTCTCCACCATCCATCTATCCAGATTGCAAGAAGTCATTCCCCGGTATCACAATCCCATTTCATCATTCCATCAATATGCCTTGTGATGCAGTATCAGATCATGTGTCCTTTCAATACAAGTAAATGATACAATCAAAACACAATGAAAACATAATATCTTCTCTCAAACAATGCACAGCAAGTACTACGAAGAAATCGCATCCAACCAAAACGATCCACCATCCACCATCCCATCCCTATTCGTATAGCTCAAACATATATACATACATAGCACACTATATACATCCCTATAACAAACTACATACATACATACATCCCTATGACACACTACATACATCCCTATAACAAACTACATAAAACCACGCATATCCTACCTAACTTATAGGAAAAAAGGAAAAAAAAAATAGTAGCTCATCTTCTCTTCTCTTCTCCTTCAATTTGAACCCCAAACAGACAAACAAATCCAGCAAATCCAGCACAAGCCATCCCATCCCATCCCCATTTTACACCTCGCAAGCATCATTCCTACAAATAAACCAATAAAAAACCCCCACAAGCATAGCCGAGCAGAATATATTTGCTACAACAACCACACACCAAGTATGCAACATCTAGAATTTCACCATATCACATCACATCACATATTATCGCATAAAATTATCAACCATAAAAATTAGATAATATTTCATTTTTCATCTCCTCTCCTGCCCTCCTCTCCTCTCCCAGTCATCTTCACCTACTCAAATCCCATAGTTTTCCTACTGATTATACTCACCACTCCCTTCCCAGGTTTCGTAATATGCACTTGACTTTGTTATTCCCAATCTCCCTAACCTAATATCATATCTTCACCAGCCTAAAAAACGCCGTGCCTCAAGATATAAGAAGAAAAACTATGGTTCTTCTTCCATCGACCCTCTAACCAAATAAAATTTCCCCAAACGGATAATTAGCTAGACTTAACCGGTCTTAGCTTTCTTAGCCGGTCTCTCCCCATCACTAGCCCCTTCATCCTCACTATCACTTCCAGAACTTTCATGAGCAGAGTCATATTCTTCTGCCACATCACTCTCACTATCCGTCTTGAAATCTTCATCAACACTCTCATCATCTTCATCAGCACTTCCTCTATCAGCTCTAGCTGCGACGACTTCCTCATCAGAAGATTGCATATCCGGATTATTAAGAAGAGCAATGTGTGCTGTGTTATCTTCATCCATCTCATTCTTAACACGAATTCCCTTGATCTTAAAGAAATCCTCGAGATTCTTTTGTTCTTCGCGATTGATGTTGCTGAATTGTGTTTCACCAGCTCCGCCCTTCATTCCAACTGCGATATCGAAGGTACGGGAAGCGGAAGTAGCTCCACCAACACGAGAGAAAGTTATGACTGTAATTTGTTCGTAGGTAATATATGTTGCAGGTTTTGGAACGAACATAAAAGCTTTCTCCAAGCAATAAAGGAAATCTTCACTAGCTTTGATAGAACATTTGATACCATATTGTGAGTGATGACTGATAATGTTAGTAGAGCGAAGAGAAAAATACTGGAAAAATAACTTACCTCAAGAAATCCTTGGCCGGTTGGTTAATCTTCTTTCCGGCAAGACCACGGAATACTTGTGTGACAACTTCATGTAATGGTTGTTCATAATGTATACTCAACTTTCCTTCGTATTTATCTTTCATTACATCCTCTGTCATATTCAGATCAATGGTAACTTCTTCATCCTTCTTGAATTGCATAACCAAGAAAGGATATCTGGTTTGACCTTGACGTAGTGGTGGATCCAAACCAATACAAATCATAAAATGTAATTCATCAGGCTTTGGTAGAACCATGAATTTCTTGATATTATCGTATTGGATCTTGTAATCGTATGTTTTACCACGTAATCTGAAGGAGTTTTCGTACATATCGATATCGAAACGTCCTCTGCGAATAATTAGCTCAATACCCAAAAATTAAAAATGCGACATACCTTGGTGTAAGATGCAAGACATCCAGGAAAGTGGCAACAGTATCTCCAGCAACATCGCCAATTTCAGCCTTCTCCATTAAAGTGTCATAAAATATGGTAGATGCATTGGTTTCCTCTCCATCAGCTTCGTCTCCAGAATCCTCTTCTCCTTCACGAGCTCCCTTCTTTGGCGCAGTACCAGGAATATAGAATCTCATCTCAACAAGTTGATCCTTTCCAGCACCAGATTTCTTTCCCTTGGCACGCGCACCTCCCAAAGCTCCGTTTGTGCCCGTATCATCAGCATTCCCTGGGGTGAACTCGACCGCAACTTCATTTTTGCCTGCCAAGTTTGTGTTTGAGATCTCGGTGTATGGGATTTCGATTGCAGGTCTGTTTTGAACGTTGAAAACCAATTCCGACTTTCCAAATTCGCCTTTACCCCAATTCCATCCCCTTAGAGCGTGCTCCTTGTGCTCCAAATTCGTGCTGTACCAGTTCTTGAAAACTTTACTTAATCGCTCAAAGTCCTATTTTGTATCAGAAAGAATGCGCCAGTTCAAGGATGTATAGTATACTAACATCTTGTAAGAAACCATCAAGTTGACAGATGTCACCATTGCGCAACAAAAGCTTCACCTCGAAACCTTTCGCTGCCTTGCTCCATTGCGCGCCTGCAATATTACTGCTTTCGAGTGTGAATGTATCTCCGCCGCTCGATGGCTTCCATCCGAATCCTGTTTCAGCGAATCTACATCGACCTGACTCTTTCGAGAGATCAAGGAAGATATTTTCGAAACTCTCCCTGGCAAGTTTAATAATGTTAGTAACCACATCTGAAAAAGCCTCGCCTTTAGCTTTAACAACTTCCAACATTTTTTTCTTTGTATTCGAATCGCAATTGATTCCAATTCATATCTAGAAGGAGATAAACTTACATAGCCATATTTTGAGTTTTGGTGGTGGTTAGCTATTACTTTTTTTGAGGAACGATTTTTCTGCAGGACAATTTGGCAATTGAGGTCGCGCGGTCGCGTTAAGAGAGACGCATAAATTGATTAAGCTTCAAATCACGTGATGATATCGATTTTGGCGATAAAATGCCATCAAAAGACAGACGAGAAAGGAAACGGGATGATCTAAGTTCGAGAATAAACTCATATTGAAGAATCTCCTAAGATGATTGCGATCTATTGAGTATTCTCTCCGGATTCAATCCAATTTATCACCATCTGAAGAAATTTCACATATCTACTATGGGCCTCGGCTGCAAAACTACATACAGTCAAGTCAGGATGTAGCATCTCTAATATCATGATTATTTCAGTCTTTCGAATGAGAGATGAAGATTCAATGATTCAAATTCCTGAAACTATGCCCAAATCTGCTATTCGCCTTTTGGATCCTCCGTTTATTTCAATCTGACAGGAACATGGAAGTATCACTTTTCTCAGGTCTATCTTTTCACATAGAACATATGTAGGAAGCATTCAAGTTATTATGTGATCCTTAGACTCCCTATGTCTACTTGTTCTAATAATGAGCAGGTTACATGCCAATTTAAAAACATCATCTCTCGCTAATGCGTGCGCTGGTGTGGTATAGAGCTTTGAAAACAATTGTCGACCCCCATCAAATAAAATGATATAGCAGTTAGGCTTAAGGTGACGTAAAAGATAAAACATGAACGGAACGCCAATCGATGCCCATAACTGTCCCGAGTGAAAATCCGTAACACAATAGTCGTCCTCCTAACATAGTAGCCATATCGTCCCCAATTCAACATCCAACATCCATTCCATTATGCGGAATTCTCCTTTTCACTCTCGGAGAGAGCGGTCTTCTCGTTCATTGATAGTGTAGGTGATTCGGCAGATGATTGTGAAGGTGATTTCTTTCGCATAATGGCATCCTGACTACCCATTCGTCGACCCAACGCCCTCTCCAACTTGGCTCCCAATGCCAATTTGCCCATATTGTCTCTCTTCTCAGTCGTCAGATCACAACGTTGACTCTCCAACTTCTCATTGTGTAACTTGTCGAACCCTTCTTCAATAGCGGTGATTTCTTCTTGGGCAGAATCGGTGGTTTCGACAGAAATGGCTTGGCTGTAGGTACTGAAGCGATTGCCTTTGGAGGAGACCTTTGTGGAAGGCATAATTGTCAGCGATGATGGATGGTTATTTGTGGAGGTGTTTTATGCTGGAATATAAATGATGAATGAACGGGAAGGTTGTGTAGAATGAAGAAGGGAGAAGGGAGGAAATAAACATACACTTGGTGCCATGATAGGACGGGAAGAATCTAAGGACGCAACCATCTTTGCGATATTCGTTTCAGATTAACACGGGATGAGATTTTGTGACAGATTGAATCAAGGTTTCCTCTTGTAATATGATGTGGTCCCTAATAGCAACCGTTATATGATCGAATCGCAGAGTGGCTCGAGGGAGTGAAAAGATATGGGCTATCTCAGGCTATTCTGGTCTGGAAGTGATGGCGTTGATCCACGTCTTCGGCTTTTGTAGCAGCAGCAGGTGTTCGGGTGGGTCAAACCCTGGGTGCCACGAGGAAAAGGGAATTGAAAGGGCAGTTAACTTCAAACAGGAGTGAAGGAGTGTCAGGAAAGTCTGTCAGGAAATTCAAGGGACCCCTTCTCGAAGGTGGATCAACCTCAATCAAAAAGCTTCTAAAAACGGCAACGCACTGACAAAATATTGCAGCAATCACTTGCAGAATGGCAGACGTGCAGTGGAATTAGAAAGAAACGGAGACACGAATTTCCTTTTCAAGTCGGTGGAGCGTTTGTGAGACCCAATTGAGAGGGACAGAGATAAAAGGCAATGAACGGGTTGGCAGGCTGATTAGTTAGTAGATTGAGAGTGTCATCAGTCTCTGATAGGTGGCTCGACGGAATTTCTGGAGGATCGATTTGATGCAGTCTGCTTTTAAAGTTTCACGAAGAATATCGACGAACAAATTTGATCGGAATAATAAATGGAGGAAGGCAAGAGAGAAACGTGGTGGGTAGGGATTCTGAAAATCTTTTTGTAATGATTGGGTTGATATCAGTGTTCGTCTTATACTAGTGAAGTGGAGAAAACGATGGAATATTGAAATGTTGGATGTTGGATGTTGGATGTTGGTTGTTGGGAATTCATAGGTATTGCTTTTGGCTGATATAGGATAGACGGGTCTCTTTCGAGCGGGATCTTCATTAGGTAGATTGAGAAGCGAGGAGAAGCGAGGAGAAGTGAAGTGAAGTGAAGTGAAGAGTCAAAAGAGACCATTTTGCTAAGTTTATCTATCTGCTTGTGTTCCTCTAAGAGTATTGGTGAATATCAAAGTCAATCCTCCTCCTCCTTCAACTCGGATCCTGCCAACAACACCTAGATGGGTAGCGATAGTCGATTCAAGTCTAGCAGCAAGATTGAGATTCCGTTATTGATACTGGTGAAATATCGATTCGAATTGGTCTTCCTTGCCTGGGTAATGTCTACCTAAGCATTTACATGTTTTGGAAGAGGCCGTCGTATTAAGGACAGCTGGCATATGCCCATCTTTTTTGAATAGAGGTAGAACGTCTTATAAACCCTGCAGTAGAGAGAAACCATAACCTATTATACATAAACGTGGAGAGTACCTACCTCAAGAAGACCTGGACTGGAGACTAGATGCTATTATTATATAGAGAATCAATGTTGCTGCTAATCATTCATCCAACTAAATCAAAACATCTGGAGTGTTGGTTTCACAATTTTTATATATGATAGGAAAGCAACTCTCAACGCGAGCACCAGGACCACCAAGACCAGCAGGACCCGACTTGAGCATAATCGGGAAAATAACATTGATGGATTGTCAAGTGAACAAAGTTTATTCATCAACTTCGCACGTGGCAACCACGATATATTCTAGATTAAAAGAACGCCGTCGTGTTAGGCCGCATTGAACTAGGGGACTCTAGTGATGCTTGTATCATATGAAACAGAAGAGACGTTCGCCCGTTCGCACGTTGATTAGCTGAACACGGAATATCTCACACAGTAACCCTAATTAGGAATTGCTCTTGCGTTCTGTGCGGTACGGTAGAGATCCATTTACATCACATCACGCATACAACCATGATTGACCAATTGGAGATCTTACACGCCATTCGAACATCACATGTGTGGTAGTATGTTGCTTTTCCGGTATTGAGTACTAGGTGGAAGTCGTATTGGAGTGCATATGCAGGATGCCATCGAGGGGAAGGGGACAGGAGGGGAGGAGGGGTAGGCAAAAACACTAGATGGTACCCCTCTGTCCTCATTGATTTTGGCAATGTTCTCTTGCCACTGTTCTATCAAAGCGAATGCGAATAGATTCTGGTGTTTTGGATCTGTACGGATATGTGCAGTGTACAGAGTACAGAGTAATAAGTCAACGATTTGGAAGGTAGTGAGTGAGTGGTGCAGTACCCAGGAGGCGGCATGTCTTTTCGGTAAATGATCATAATGAAGCAGAGCAGATCAGGGCAAGGGAGTATTTCGTACCTACTTGATGTACTCTATGTGCAATGCAGAATTGGAGATAATCGATGAATTAATTGCTAATCGCCTTTGCCTCCAAAATATCATCCCAAATCGATCCTTCATAAGTCGTTTCTTACACTCACAAGAGAAGTCAGAAGAGAAAAAAGCAGCATAGTACCTTACCCCACCATAAGATATCCACCTTGATTTTCTCACACCGTAGTAGAACGACGAATGATCAACAATTCCTTACATCAAACACATTGAACATACAAATTGCTATTTCCACACTCAGAATCCCCTACCAACTGAACCTTCACGATGCCGAAAAAACAATTTTTGAGAGATACCAAAAAGAAGTCCAAGCATACGCCACAGGTAAGTCTTCGTAAATGAATCAAATCACATCAATGAACGTAATGTAACATATGCAGATCCCAGCAACTGCTGATGAATATCTTGCCGGTAAGTCATTGTTTGATTCGTAAGCCTCAAGATGGCCACGGAAGCTAAGACATGTCATAGCTGGGGTGGATTTCGAAGAAGCAGGCGAGAAGTGGAGAGGTGGTGATGCTGTAAAGGTAAGGCTTCAATTGACCACTCCCACTTGTTTCTTCAACGGGATCTAAAAAAAATCTGAATCACAATAGTCAACGAGATTCTTTGTCAGAGCAATCGACAATTATGAAGAAGCATTGAAAAGGTTTCCAAACTCCTTCGATCTTGCTTACAACAGGTGAGGTCTTTTTGTCCTTGCATTCTTGTGACGAAGAATCTAATATCCTACAGAGCCCGAGTCTTGTATGAGCTCACACAGTATCCGAAGCTTAGAGCACAATTACCTGGAACTCTCTTGGATCTTCTATCAGCTGCCCTCGAAGCTAGTCGATTTGCATTGAGTTTGAAGCAGGATAATGCAGATATCCTATTGTACGTAGTACACAAATCCCTTGGTACTTTTCACGGCTAACAACATCAGCAACACCGCCCAGGTTCTTACCAGTATTGCGGAAGTAACATCAGAAACGAGAAATGTCGGTAATGATAACAACCTAGCTTTACTGGAGGAAGCGATTGAGCTCTTTCAGAGATGTTTGACGTTGCAGGAGTTCCAATACACTGAATCACAAACCCAAGCTGAATCTGCACCCATATCAGATAATGATCCAGACATGGAGGAAGGCGGAGTTTCATTATCCAATCCTAATTCTGAACCTCCACAAGATGATCGGTGGGCGAGTATTGTTGAGCCAGTGACTCTTGAAACTTTACTAGATACAGTGGTAGCTCAGCTTCAAACACTCGCAATACTGTGTGGACTGGTAAACGTTGATGCTGGTCGAGGTCTAGCATGGATTGAAGAATATTCAACGACACTGCTTGGTGAAAAATTACAAACCTACCTTGGAGGCACTCCAGACCGACAGCAAGAAGCTGGTCTTGCAAAGTCCAACTTTATTGCCGCTCTTGCCGATGCCAATTTCAGATTCCAACGAATTGACATTGGTACATATGAACGAACCTTAAACGATGCTTACGCATCCCTGAGCATCGATGACAATCCCGAAGGACTTTGTGACAAAGCTGAAGCATTCATCTCATATAACTCTTCTATTCGTTTGAATCATGAAGCAGCTCAATCACCCGAAGTATCAGCATCTCGATGGAAGGTGTTAACGGCAGCACTCGACAATCTGACGAAAGCTTCCAAACTTCCTTCGGCCGATAATTTACCAAAGATTCACATCTTACGGGGTGATGTTGACCTTCTGAGATTTCAGTTAGGACAGCCACCTAGTGACTACGAGGTTTCTTTCAAGAACGGGGCAGTTTTATCCAAGAATGCCGAGAAATTCTACCGTGGCGCTGGAAATTTCGCGAAAGTTGAGGGGTTGAGCAAGGAGCTAGAGGAGGCTGAAGTTAAGGAAGCTCTAGCTATGAGTTTGTATGGCGAGCAAGATAAGTTGTTGAGATGCGTCAAGTTGCAACCTGAGATAGTAAGGAATATTCTGGAGGATGCTCTTGATGATGGTTTGATCTCATATGAGGCTTTATCTGCCATTGGTATTGCATAGTGGTCTAAGGGCTTCTTGGTACTATAAGATCATGGATGTTCAAGCAGCTGTGAGAAGGATTGGATTATCTCGACAGACTCATTATTTCAAAACAAGGCCAATATACAGTCAAAAGATGATTATCGTTGGACTGTGTAAGGGATTGTTAAATGCCAACTTTGATGTCACCGTTGTCCAAAGTATGGATATGTACGCAGTCTTTAGGCAAGAATTTATTATGGTACTCTACTACTACTATCTTCCACTCTTGTGACCTTATTAACCTCACAACATGATTTCGTGAACCGGGACAAAGCCAATTCGTTTGCACTCTTATCAACTTATAAGTTTC
Organism: Botryotinia calthae; assembly: GCA_004379285.1. Lineage (NCBI taxonomy): Eukaryota > Fungi > Ascomycota > Leotiomycetes > Helotiales > Sclerotiniaceae > Botryotinia > Botryotinia calthae. The sequence continues at coordinate 36,305 of PHWZ01000316.1, read as the reverse complement.
AATGATTTACAAAGCTGTTGTTCGCATTATGTGTTTAACAGTAGTCTCACCTACCCTTCACATTCACTTACATATCATTTCTCACTTCTCTCCTCACCCTCGCCTCGTTACTTAGATCTGGTCTGTGCACGAAGCTACTAGATGCCTAAGGCAATCACTCGCAGTTCTTCTTTTCGCTTATGAATTTGTAAAATAATGGAGACTCAGAACAGCTTCATCCTTTCCCACCATCGACTACCCCAAGAAAATTCTTTTCGATATCCTTCTACACCTCAAAACACATTTACTTACATTCAAGAAGCTTCTTTCTGTACTTCTGATCAATCTCTCCACATAGCGCTCGTAATATCAATCCTTGAATCTTTAAAGCGATCATCTTCTCCAGATTTCACGAATATTCGAATCACCTTCGACAAACATTCCCAAAATTTGGAAAACCCCGCGATTTCTGTGATAGGACTCTGTTCTGCTATTTTTCACCCAATTTTGAACATCTGCGACAGTCCATCTCATCTGTTTAAATTTTCTTTAAAAAAGCATCTCTCCGAGACCCCTCTTATCTTCTAATTCTTGTGAGGTCGACAAAAGTCTTCCTTCCCCACCTTTTCTACAATCATGGCCGCCAATGGTACTTTCAATCAACAAGACCAATACAAGTCAACCGAACAATATCCAGCTACTTCCGGTGCCGCTGGTTCTTCAACCGGAGGTGCCTCCGGTGGAGAGCTCTCCAAAGATGAAGTTGGATGGTACTTTGTGGAGCAATATTACACTACTTTAAGCAAATCTCCAGAAAAGCTCCACGTAAGTTTTATGATTGCTGCTATTAAAAACTACAATTTGCGCTAACATTTCATAGCTCTTCTACGGAAAGGCATCTCAATTCGTTTCTGGTGTTGAGGGAGCTCAAGCTCCAGTATCGGTTGGCCGAGCTGTAAGTTTTGCGCGCCTTCATAACTGCAACTGTGGCTAATTTTTTCGCAGGGTATTCAAGAACGTATTCGCGAACTCGATTTCCAAGACTGCAAAGTTCGTGTCACCAATGTCGATTCCCAATCCTCCTTCGATAACATCGTCATCCAAGTTATTGGTGAAACTTCCAACAAGTCTGCCGAGCCCAAGAAATTTGTTCAAACTTTCGTTTTAGCTCAACAAGCCACCGGTTATTTCGTTCTCAACGATGTCTTCAGATATATCAATGATGAGGGCGAAGAAGAGCAAGTCGAGGCTACTGAGGCTAAGGAAGAGTCTGCGCCAGCTCAAATGGCCGAAGACGTCGAAATGCCAGCTGTACCAGTTGCTGCTGAGGAATCTGCAGCTCCCGAAGCTCCTTTAGATGCCGAGGTCATTGACAAGAAGTTGGAAGAGACCATCGAGGCTGAGCCCGCCACTGCCGAGCCAACCACAAATGGAGAATCAACCGAGGCTGCTGCTGAAGTTGAGGAGAAGCCAGAGGAGCCAAAGGTTGAGGAGCCAGCCCCAACATCAGAGGAAATTGAGAAGGCTATTGATGAGGAAGTCAAGGAACCCGAAAAGCCAAAGGACCCCGTTCCAACTCCAGAGCTTTCAAGACAACCTTCTGCCGCCAAGCCAGCTCCTGTTCAACCAGCTACCCCAGCTAAGCCATTGAGCTGGGCTGCTCGTATTGCAGCTTCAGCTGGCACTGCACCAAAACCTGCTGTTCCAGTTGTGCAACCAAAGTCCGCCGCTCCAGCTGCACAAATGCCCGCTGCTGCCGCCGCTCAACCAGCTAAGCAACCAACAACCCCAGCAACAACTGCTGCTACTCCTGCTGCTGAGAAGAAGGACAACTCACCAACAGGCTCTGCCGGATGGCAAACCGCTGGAGGTGATGCCAAGAGACAGAACAGACCTCAATCCATCTCCCAGCAAGCAACAGAAGACAAGGGAACTTCAGGATACGTTCGCAATGTCAACGCTTCAGTCAAGGACGAAGAATTGCGCTCAATCTTGAGCTCTTTCGGCGAGTTGGTCTATTTTGATATCAACCGCGCTAAGGTAAGCCATTCTTGCTATGTCATCAAATGTTTTTCATGATTATAACTAATTTGCGTTTAGAACTGTGCTTTTGTCGAATACGCCAATGCCTCCGGTTATCAGGCAGCAGCTCAGGCCAACCCCCACAAAATCGGTGAAGAAACTATCTACGTTGAACCTCGCCGACCAAAGGCTTCTGCATACGGTGGAAATGGTTACTCTGGTGGTGGACGTGGTGGAATTAACCAACGTGGCCGTGGTGGATTTGAACAAGGTCGTCCTGGAAACCAATCCCGAGGCAACTTTGGTGGAGCAAATCGTGGACGTGGAAATGCTAATGGACCAAGAGGAGGTCGTGGTGGAGCCACTCAAGCAGCTTAAGTGCAAATATCAACAAAAACACCTTATAAGTTAAAACGTCGCATTCATCACCCATCACCAGAGCATGGAACTTTCGACGATGTATCATATTCAGTCACCTTGGCTCACGAGACCAAGACCCTCCTACCTTGTACTCTATTTGATCACGAAAACTTCTCGGGGCCTTTCTTTTCATATTCATGCTTTTAGGACAGCAAAAGTTCAGCAACTTGATTATTGGCTCATAGTTTCTGCGGTATCATGCTTTATGAATAGCTTTATGCTTTTCTTTTTCACGTTAAAAAATTTGAGGATGGATTGGGTGCACTTTTTTTTATGGATCACAGAATTTACGCAATTTATGATGTACTTTTTTGTCTGTCTCGATTATCTGGCATTGCAAGAATTTGATTTCCCATACGCACTTTCAATTTGCTCTCTTTTGCCATATTACCTATTCTTCGATTTCACATCCTTTGAGTTATAATGCATAGCATGTTTTGATGATTATGGATGGATGGATGGGGTCGGTAATGGAAAAAATATGTGTTGATGGGCTATACCCAGGTATGTTGGGCGGGGCTCGTATGGTGACGATGAATGGATGGAAGGGTTGACATGCAATGGGTTGAGAACGGATGGCTGGATACTCCGGTGTGTAGACAGAAAATCTATGCGTTACTGGTGAATACTGAGTAACCTTTAGCTAGTGGAGATGCGCTTGCTAATGAGTTTGTGGGGGCAGTAGAGGGAATGGAAAGCGGATGCATGGTAGATAGGATTGCTGAACTGGGGTGTGTAACGGGCAGAAGGAATAATAAAATTTACGGAATATGATGACGAGATGAGATGATCTTCGAGTGATTGAGTGATGAAACTAGTAAATGAGTATCGAAACTTCAAGATGGAATGAGAACGCAGAAGAAAATAAGCGAGATGATAAAATGATGGGGTGAGAACCCAATCTATATGTCGAGGGTTATCGAGAGATATTAGATGTCGATATTGGTTGTTAAAATTCCTGGAAGAAGAGATAATACTTGTCCGTTACTTTGTTTGTTTGTTCTTTTTTTGTTTGAAAATAGTATAGATCAAAGTTGATGTTAATGTTGATGTTGATATTGATATTGTATCTATAATGTATACATGATGTACGATATATATGCAAGTAAACATCTCAACCCCGCTAAACTATCGTTCGACGCACGTAGCCGACGGCACGAATGTGAGATCATAATGATTCACTGTGTGCAAGTCCTATGGTTTCTATGACGGGGTATTTCCTTGGCTCATGGTTCCATGATTTCCACGTTCGTAGGGTTTTCGGAGAGCTAGATTTATGTGAGGATCGTGGAGAAAATTTGACAGTTTATGATATAATGTCAGACGGACATCTTCTTATAGGATTCAAAGTCTATTGGCTTGATGGTGTTAGGAATCAGATACTAGTGATAAAACTTAAGAGGATTGGGTTACCTCGAGTTTTGAGTTATCAAAAGAGTCACAAAGATGGTAAAAGTCCTCATTTCCAATAATATCAGAGCCTCTTATCCGACATTCATTCTCATCTCACGCCAGCGTTCAAAACTAGAAGATTGAGTTTGGAAAATTTTGAATACGTTGGGGAGGAAAGATAATTGAGACACATGTGAGATTCTGTGGCAAATTCAACCATTTCTATATCATCTTGTCGCATAATGGCTTGTATATCCCTAGCTCAATTATCACCCCAGCTTGTCCGTTTATACATGCTTTTCCTAGCAGCCAGCCCTGCCACCTCCTTTATACACAAGTCCCCTAAGATCTCGAAAATCGCGACATCAGCGCCTATCTTCTTGGCGAACCAATTGCGAAGTTCAATCGCAACAAGTGAGTCGACGCCATGTTGGTGCATTGGTTTTTTATCTTGAAGTTCTTCTGGAGGAATGCCCACCGAAGTCGATAGTCTGTCAAGTCTGAAGGTGGAGCCTCCAGATTGAGTCGATGCTTATCTTTCATTTCTAGATATTCAATTTGAATACCACATTCAATGACGGCGATGAATCTACCCTGCTATGCAAAATCCTATGGCAAGGTAATTTGTAATTCACAACCGAAACCCCCAATTTTGAGCTCTCTTTGCCAGTTGAAATCGAAACTCATAGTACAGGTGGCCAACCATATTATCCATGTATTCAGAACCAATTGCCCTGCTCCAGTGCAGAGTGGTATTCGCAAATGAAGCTACTTTGTTTTCGCAAGCCTCCAACGTCATTTCACCGGAGATGTATTTCAAAAGAAGTAAGCAGTGCAATGCACATTGATTCGTGCTCTGCGCTGCGTGTGGTCGAAAAAGTGCATACGCATTTCCAACCAAGAATAGCTTGCCCTCGAAACATGAAGCTTTCGTCGAGATGCAATCATAAATTCCTGTGACAAACGGCGTTTCGATCTTGCTTACTAACTCTTTGATGGGGGGAGGGAAGTTTGCACTGCCGTAGGCTTGCTTTTGTGCCCAGATACTCGGACGGACTTTACCAAATGGCACAGTTCTCTGATGTTGTTTCCCATCCATATCAGTCATTATAGAGAGATACTTGGGAGAGTCTTTGGGACAAGTATCGTACCAGGCAAGATTCACGTGTCTTTCTCCCGGTTTGATACTGCCGTCATCTCCCGGGATCAAATATCTATTTTTATTTTAGCAGAGCCTCTACGTTATAGACATAATAATAGAAGCATACACTACAGTATAATATCGATCAGCACAGTAACGGATGCATCTGTCAAAGAGAAGTCCAGGGTCTCCTTAGAAACAGCATTTTCTGGCACTATACCTTGCCAGGTAAGAATTCCAGCATATGGGGTCTTCAAATCCGGAAATAGAATTTTTCTGGTGGCTAAGCCCGCGCCATCTGCAGCAATAACAAGATCGAGATGAAGAACCTCGTTAGTTCCAGTTTGAACATCTTCATAAGTGACGCTGAGCCCAGCCTCCTTATTGTAAGAGACGTCGGTGACTCGTTTCCCCACGTCATAAACAACTATCTATCCCTCCTCTCAAAGGCTAGGAGGAGGTTTCGGAACGTACTCGCTCTTGAACTCATCGAAATTTGCCCTCAAACGGTAATAAAATGTTTTCCAATTAGTGAATTTGAACGGGACGGAACGACTTTCTGTCACATTGAGCTTAGCGTCGACGACTTCTAGTTTAGACGCGGTAACAAAGTGTGGGCGATTTTTAATCTTGTCATATCTCTTCAAAAGTTCCTGGCCATAGATGCCTGTGCTCATCCCAGCTGCCTGACTTCCTCGAATGGAGGTTGGGTACTGTTCAAGAATGTGGACATTATGAGAAATCTGCTTGAGCATCGCGCCATGCATTAAGCCAGCTAGTGAGCCTCCGATCTGGGTGAAATCAAAGTCAATTCGACGCGGCATTTTTCGACGGGTGGTAGGGATTACTCACAATAACCACATTTAGTCGGTCCTCGGCCATGGTTGCAATGATATATGTCAGGGTGCGGCGACGATTCTTGGAAGATTGCAGGACGGGGAATATTGAAAGATAGTGTTCAAGAATGAAGACCTAGATTCTCCAGCATCAAAGGGTGAAGAAAGATGTGTATGATGTTCGATTATTTGTACGTTATTTAACAAAGTGTGTGTCTGCTGGGATGGTGTGGTTATAATGTGTATAGCCGAGTGGATTTCATATGATATGCACATGCAGGTGTGACGAGTCACATCATCTAGTATATAGACTCTCTTCTTTAAAAGCTTTCACTATTAAATTGTCCCTTTTGGGGTTGTGGCCTAATAATTAAGAAGAAAGCTTTAGGTTCGTCACAAGTGCACTAGCTCACTAGCGTACAAGCATATTGTATATAGCTCTTATAGCTCTAAACCTATAATAGATAGATATAATATAATACATTATACTGTACTTATTATGAAGAAGTCATAGTCACCCTGGTAATGAGTATGCTCAAATACTCAATCTAAGAACATCTCTATTGCTCTTTTAAGATATATATAGATTTAATAGCTCTAATGTGATAGACTTGATTAAAATGATCTAATAGGGTTTTGAGTCTATAAAGCTCAACTTGATTATCTAAGTAGACCTTGAATTTGTTTTCTGAGCATGTAATTGTATTAGTATATTAAATAGCCTTTATGACTCCCGAAGTAGAAATGGCATACGTGTAGCGCAAGCGCGCATGTCACGTCTTTCTGACGGTTGTTTATACTAGGCTGTATTGATGCTAGGCTAAGTTACAATAATTCTATGCTACAATGACGCTATATGAACGCTACGCTGGGCTCTCTGTGCTCCCTGAAACAGGGATAAGAAATATATCTTTGATTTCCTACTCTGTATTCAAGAGATAAGAGAGAGGTAAGAAGTGAGAGGTATCCTGCTATGTTCAAATATCCTGAATCTGGAGGCTTGAATCTGGAGACATGAATACAAGTTGCTTTCGCTGTTATGGAAAATTGTGTAAGATATTGGAAAGTGAAAAATTGGAACTGGATGGAGTGTTTGGATTGACGTGAGGCATCAGGCGTGGCTTCAGTATTTTTTTGGTTTTGCTGTACCGTCGGGGTTTGGGCCTGGCGTTCGAGGTTGGATTAGTTGAGTGGCTTGATAATCGAGAGTCGAGCATCATGGTCAGTTTGAGAGAGTTAATAGGGCCCGGTAAAGACAGCACGAGGACTACCACACTGCCAACAGTTGAAAGTTTTGGACCCGTTATAGACACGGCAACCAAATCTATTACAATTCCAGGCTAGAAGAGGAAATTTGCTAGCCGTAGTTTGAACAACTCGGCCAGGAGCAACGTGTTTGTTATTCGTGCCGCCGCATTTCCAACAGCTGATATCTCTGGAAGAATTGTGTGCTGCACATCCTGGTGCACCGCAATACCAATCACCAGCATGAAAAGCATTGACTGTTGCTCGAGGCGGCGGGTTATGAAAGACAATCCGAGGAGTGCCACATTTCCGACAACTCACTACACCGTTATCATTTACCTCGCCACAATTGAATAAGCTACACTTCCAAAGAACAGGGGCTGTTGTTGGCGCTCTAGAACGACTGCCACAATTTCTACAGACGACATGCTTGGCATAATTATGTTTGGAACAGTCTCTGAATGGACATACCCAATCTCCAGCATGGAAAATATCATCGCTACCATCCACTCTTTTTGTTCCACGCGGACTGTAACATCTCTTGCAAATGACATGCTCGGAAACATTGCGTTCTCTACACTCCGCTGATAAACAGAACCAATCACCAGGAATTGGATAAAAGATTCCGGTACCATTCATAACTCTCCTCGGTTGGAATGGGTGGGGACCATTTGGAGATTTCCTTGTCAGTATGTTTCTTACTTCCTCCTGCATATTACCTTCATGTCCTGTTTGGTTGGCGGTTACCGCTGTGGTAATCCGAGGTATTTCTTTTCTCGCCCTATTTTCTCTCAAAGGACTGCAGTCATAGCTGTTTGTTTGCGAGGGAAGTTTTACGTTTATTTCAGCTTCGTCTTCTGATCCTTCCTCTTTTGGCCCTTCCTCATCTGAATGATTTCCAAGGCTGGCATTATAGCCCGTCTTACTCATGACATTCTGGACTTCCCAAAAGCGAGACTCAATTCGCCTTTCTATTTCTTGATCCCAATTCGCAGGGTAAGAACCTTCTATTTCCTCCGCTGTTTCGATCCAATTCGCGGGTGACTCCTCGGCTACATAGTCACCTTTTGTTAAGTGAGTCGGGAAGAAAAAATCCTCGGGGGGATCGAGATCAGACTTTGGCTTAGCTTGAATCTGGTTGTCTGCATTTGCAATACACGGTGAGTTCGGACGAGGAATCTTGGCGGGAAGAGATGGATAGCCCGGATAATCGTTTTTTGACCAAATCGGACTAAAGTTATTGGCGCCGGGGTTGAGATTAGAGTTAGTAGCTTTGGCTTGCACCCAATTTTCTGAGCCGGTACCATATTGTGAGTTTGAACGAGAAGAGCTGGAAAGAACCAATGCATCAAGCCTCCAGCTTGAGGGACAATCAATTAGATCATGTCCTACTTTGTTGCACGTAAAACATATTTGGCTTGCATTTTCGTCTGCCCTGGCTCCGTCTACTTCTTGAATCTCTAATGTCTCACCAGATGTCGTGTTAATTGTATAATTGCTCGGCTTGTGGAGAGTGGCATCTAATGTTGTTGATATAGATGTCCTTAATGCTTTCTTATCATCGCAATCTTCATCACTCAATAAGAAGATATCTGGATCTGGCAGTGGGACTGATAAATCTAATTTATCATTGGGCCATTCATAACCAAAAAAATCAGCAAAGAAATCGGGATCTAGAAGTTCCGGCCATAAGCTACTAGGTTCAGAAACAGGCTCTTTAAAACGTGGTGTCAAGAAAGGACTTTTTGGTTCTGGTAAGTGTGCATCAGATGATGATGTACGTTGTCTCATACTCCGCCTCATAGTTCTAGGCGATTTTTGCTGTAGAATCGAGGATCTGGGGCTTGTTGTACATTGAGGTGTAGAGCTGGAAGCATCATAATCTTCTAAATGAGATCGATCTGGTCGAGTGGACGATGACATTCTATTCGATCTTTTCGGGTGTGCTACTTCTGGGACCGATAGTTTTTGGTTGTGCGAAATTGAAGCATTTGTTGACGATGGTTGTTCCGGCGGCTCTGTTTTCTGTATTGGAGGTTGCAACAATGAAAGCGGTGGTTCGGACTTTAGAGCAGGTTGCGCGTTTCTCATCTGGGGTGGTACATAAATAGGTGAAAGTGATTTATCACCGTGATTCCCAATGTCTTCTTGTAGTAATGATGATTGATTTTCATTACCTGGTGTCGATTGCTTCTCTCTTCTATGTGCCGGCTGGTAAATAGAAGAGTGTGCTTCATCATTTGCTTGTGGCAATTTTGGAGGCAATTCATCTTTTAAAGCTAATATCTGCTTTGGTTTGAAAGGAGGTACATGTGGTGGAGGGCTTTGCTGAGGGTGATTTTTCTTCAACTTGGTAGCATCTTGATGACTTTCGTCAATTTTGGAAATCCTTCGAATGTCCCTTGAAGCTAGCTCCAGATTTGTGTTTGCAACATGGTCAGCTTGTTTTCCGTTCAACAGTGAAGACATATCTTGGCTATCATCCATGGCAGTTGGTAAGTCCCTTGATTCAATGGGCTCGAAGATAGGCCCTGTTTGATTCTTGACCTCATTAGAGGGTTGCGAGTGTTGTGATTTCGTAGACTTGGAAATTACTGTGTGTTTCTTAATTTTTTCAGAACCAGATGTAGCTACTTGTGTGTGACTCGTTGATGGGCTCGAATGCCTATTTGCGACACTCTTACTTTGTGTTTCATTCAAAGTCGGGAATGTATCTTGACTTTCAGTGATGGATTTCAACGATGTCTGCGACTGTGGCCTGGGAATGATTGTAATTGCTTTAGCAGCGGAGACAATCGTTCGTGCATCTCTCGATGATCGGTTCAATTTCTCTTTTGAAATACTCTTGGCATTTTGTCTTCTGTGGAATGCTGGAGGTGAAACTTGCTTTACAACGACAGAAGGTTGTGACTTCTCAGGGCTCGTGAAATCTTTGTTACCGTTTAGATCTTGGTCTCCAACACTTGGTGCGGTTTGAACAATGCTCAGGGATGACTTTCTAGAGCTTGGGAAAATAAAGCGTTGTAAATGTTTTGGTGCTGATGAGGTGGAAATTGCTGAATTCTGAGCAATATTCCTGGACTTGAGCTTCTTGACCTGGAAGTCTCCCAATGGCAATTCCTCACTTGTTGAAGATTTATCACTACTTTTACTACTGCCTCCACTACTGCTGTTGTGACGATCTTCTAGATGATTCAGGTTAGTTGCTTGTTTTACTGGTGCTCCAAAAGAATGACCTCTTCCACTCGTGTTTATATTCGAGCCCGCAGTTGATTCGGGGTATATTGCGTATCGACTACGGATCTCTAGCAACACTCTTAACTCCCTCTCCTTGAGTTCTTTCATCTTAAGTTGATTGCACTGATCGGTCGTCAACATCTCCAATCTCTTCTCAAAGCCATTGATTTCTTTGAGGTCCCTCCGTAAGTTGGAAATTTTCTTCTCCAGCTGTTTTTGTTCCTTAGATTGTTCGTACTTAAATTCTGCAAAGTTTGACAGTTGCCTTTCTCCTTGTTCACCCCGAACACTTGACTGAGTATCTGTATCAACGGGAACACAATCTGGGGCTTTTGCTGAAGATAATAAATCTCGCCGTTCGCAATTTTCGACGGCGGGAGTGAGATTGCTTCCGAATTTTCTTCTAGCAACAAAACTCTCAAACAGACGTGTGGTTTCGCTAGGGGCATTTGTCGCAGTATTTTTGATGGAGGGATTGTCAGGTTCATACCTCTGTTCGTAGTTCTGGTACATGCTATGCTCTTCTTCTGTACCCCTGTAGGGAAATGAGGGACTGTGACTATCTATTGCCTTACCTTTTCCCTTTTCTTCAGCTGAAGGAAGGGCCCTTTGATTGTCTGAAGATGAGTCGTGGTTTCTTGGGCGATAATTTTCTGGTACATGGTAAGCATTTAGCTTTGCTTCAATTTCCAGCTCCTTGGCCTGTTTTGTCGTGATATCAATTATCATTTGGGTGCTCAACTGCTCTCCTCTAGTTTTTCTTGACTCAAACTCTGAAATTTTTTCCAGGGCTTCTACCAAACGAACAATCTCACAAGTAATCAATTCTTTAGCACTTGCTGTTTCGATCATCGATTTTAGGAATACCTCAAACTTGTGGCCTAAGGCAGCCGACTTTCGGTTCAATCTCGAGTGAAATCGCCATGGCCCTGGTAAGATTATATCCATCGTGCGAGGGTATGCTTGAGAGAGAACTCTATCTGGTGTATTCCATGCTGGGTCTGGATATAATCTCATCGCTTTTCCATCATTATCATATGATATCTCAAATTTGCCAACTTGCTTCACGGAAAAATCGTATGTCCATGGGTGCACTTTACTTCGCCTAAATCCGTTTAGATGACGAATATCCTTAGACCAACGAATTGGAGGAGAATTTGTTCTTCTCTAGTCGCAAAAAATCAGCCATAAATCCCAAAGGCCTTCAAATATCAGGAATTTGTACCATAACGAGATAATCCCAAAGACTCTTCTCTTTGTACTTTACTGGTTGAGGGCATTCATCAAATGAATGCTCCTTAGTATTACATCGCGGACAACCTGAGATGAATCCAAACTCATCCACAGGAGCCACACAGGAATCCAAGTTGTTGCCCTCCATATTACAGTTTGCGCAAGGGTTTCTAAGGTCACTGCTGTAATCTGGCTCATTGTTGTCATAAGATCCTTGTCGTTGCTTAATTTGTGATCGATTTGGATCTGGTATTGGTTGTTTTGACGATTCTTCAGTCGGTGACAGTGTAATGAGAGATTCCTGCGATGAATACTGTTCTGACGAAGAAGAAGTTGAATTTTTCACAGGTTTTCTGGTTTGAGTTTGATCTTCGGACTCAAAGGATTGTGTTGAAGTGGTTTTTGACGAAGTACCTGCGAAGAAAGGTTCATCAGGCCCTGTAGTAAGATCAGCATGCGACACAAGTTTCTCCAGAAGTAGCCCACTAACAGAAATGTTTCCATGTCTCGACTTTGGCCGTCAAAGATCGAAGGTTTTCAGACATATTGGAGCCATCACTTTTGAGACGGTCCATGGTTTGGCCATACCAACTATAAATCGCACTATATCCTATGCCTTCTGAGTGTCCTTTATGGCCCATTGTCTCAAGTCCGTCCAGACGATCATGGTCGCTCATATTAATAATTGATCGGGCAATGTAAGTAATAGATTTGAATAATGATCGTGCTAAGTAATACAGTTTTGGTTTCCAAGAATATATTCAAAAATGTTGTTGATTGGGAATGGATTGTTGGTAGAATTATTCCTGTTACATGCGATGAGAGTTGACTGTAAAGGCAGTGGTTACCTTGCACCATAAGTATATCTAGCAAGAGCAATCGTTTGTTGAATAGCGCAGGGAAGGAACGAACAGATTCAAGATACAGTTAAAGGACACATATCACGACTGTGTGCTTTTGATCTAACCCCCCAACATCAAATATAACCAAGACTCCTTGCATCTATTCGAAGCACATAAAATACAGTATTAATATAAACCACAAAATCTGAATTTCGATATTCTACCAAACGATCTTCAAGGTCACTTGCAGTCGATTCATCTGGTATATCACGGCTTATTACAATCGAGAAAATGAAAATCATGAAGCGAAGCAACGAGGGTACTGAAAAGAAAGTAGCTGGAAGACTTTTTGGTGGTACAAGTACCGCAGAATCGGATATCGAAGTGTTACCCTCCACTGAGCCTCTCACATCACACGAGTATGTCCGATCGCCTAGATTAAAGAGCTCGATCAATGCTGTCTATGATGATATGCCTTATGCGCCATCACTACATGAACAAGAAAACGAACATTTTGCCAACATTAATCATAAAACTTCACTTCGATCACCTGCGTTCGATCTGAACCATGACAACTTGTCAAACGATACAGACGACGATTATTGCGTAGATTCCCCAGTCGAGATCAGCTTCGACAAGTTTCGACAAGTTTATGTACGATCACGAAGCACCGATCTACCAACTATACAAGAGGAAGACGAAAGGGAGATTCATGACTTAGATAATGAACTCGACGCCAGTATGGTTAAGTGTAGCTTTGATACGGATAAAGGAAAAGAAGATAAGCTTCACCCCAATTACAGCTTGGGGGATAGACTTGAGCTGATTGACCAGAGCTGTGCTCTTCTCGCACCCTCCATCACTCGATGGTCTGATGAAGATCTGTCTGGGCATCAGGAGGAACTTTCGGCATCAGATTTAGCTAGACGATTATTTGAAGTAAACATGCAGCGAGAGAGACAAACGAGCATATCGAAAAGATTTTTGAAAATACTTCATCACAAAGTAAAAGGCGGAGCTTCAAAGCTCATATTGCGAAACTCTTGGAGATTCTTCCTAGCAGCACAAAAATGAAGATGGGCAGTGTGGGTGGAGCAAACCAAGTAGACCAATAAGCGGGTTATATTTCGGGTTGGGAGATAAGAAGATGATGATAGTATATATCAGTCCATCCAGCGATAACAGTAATGATAATAGCGTTGTATAATTCATTTTGATGGAGCATCCTAACTTGTGAAGTTGATGGATTGTTAAAAAAAAGATCGGATCGGATCAATCTTTTTACGGAAAAGCCTCGGCATTGAAAAGATGTTGAATCTCTTTTAATTACAACACCTTCCATTCTACCTATCCCATCGCACGGGATTACCATGAGAAATCTTTCCCACAGATCTGAAAGTCTCACCTCCTGAAGTCAAATGTCTTTTCCCATAGAACTGATATCCTTAACTGCATCCAGCTCTCCTAAAAACCCCTCATATTTCTGTCTAATCAATTTCCACGCTGTTGGACCCAAAGGAAGTCGAAGTGGTACTTTCTCTCCTCGACTAGCTATCTTATAGATAATTGCTGCTATGCCCTTGGGGTCGAGCATACCAACACCGCTCTTGATACCCATGTTTACCCATTTCTCAAGTATACGAGTGGGCATATCGGGAGCAGAATAGGCGGGATGGGGTGCAGTGTGGGCTTTGCTGTGGCCTTCAAAGTTGGTTTTCACACCAGAGGGCTCGATTATACAAAAATTGACTGGCGAAGAGAGGCCTTGTTAGCTGTGTGGGAAGAGACAATGAAGTGAAATGGGAATGAAATTATCGACGTACTATTCCAATCCGGATGCATTTCTCGTGCGACAGATTCAGTCCAACCCTCCACTGCATATTTACCAGCATGGTAATAAGCATTACCAGGAAATGAACATAATCCAGCTAGGGAAGAAATTTGGTAAATAATCCCCCCGCGATGTTCTTTATGCTGGCGCATAACTTCAACAGCTTTCATTGTGACTCTTGCTGTACCAAAAAATAACGTTTCGACTTCTGAATGCGCTTCTTCTTCAGTTGCCGACTCGGTATCTCCAGAAAGGGAATAACCAGCATTGTTAATCACAATGTCAAGATGGAAAGAGTCGCCAAAATGCTTAGAAGCTGCGGTGAAAGCTTCGTTCACTGACGTAGCAGATGTTACGTCGAGAGCGAGTTTGAGAATATTAGGATTGGAGTCTGGAAGGTAAGAAAGATCGGAGGGATTGCGAGCTGTGGCAATCAAGCGCTGATCAGGTATACTGGCAATCAATTCCGAGATGGCGCGACCGATTCCAGATGAGCAGCCGGTAACTTTTCATGAGAAACATTAGTCATTTGCTTTCTTGAACTCGCAATGAGAGATGAGTAGTAGCGCACTCAACCAAGTTGCATCAGCTGGAAGCTCGTAAGGCTTGGTATTGACTGGATTCATCTTAAAATCGTTAAATAGGATTTCAGAATCGACAGATATGTTCAATATTGTACTCGCTGAGGTTTTGTGCTTGTCTTTTCAATGTAGTCGACTTTGGGCTTCTTATATCCAAACACCCATCAACCCCCACGCCAAATATAGATCGTTGGAACTGACGGGTACATGTGCTGTTCACAATTTGGTCAAAGCTGCAAAACCCCTATTATGATATTCGCTTCACGGCCAGCTCAATTTGTTTCCCCGAACAAAGAGTGGGTTGGGGAAATAGGTCGGGACTTCTGGAGGAGGAATGAGTCATTCGGCCACGGCTTAAAGAATCTTATTGATGCAGGTGCTGCGAATCCTCCAGTTAGCGATCTCGTGATCGTCACCAGAGCTCCACCAATCATTATGCTTCAAAAAGTTCTGTCGTATATCATGTATTGTTGAGATTGAATCACAGCGCGCTTCTAAAAGCCATTCGGTCATCATCTGAAAAAGCTAAACTTCTGGAAGTAAGGTTCCGAATGATTGGCTTTTTAATGTACCCCTCAGACGATTAGTTACCAAATCTCCAAGTCAAATCCAGAAGCCTTTATTGAACGTCACTGCGTCAGAACTCGGCTCGAGTCTGATATCTCATTCTGAAAACAATTCCGATTTGGAGAAAAAGATTTATCATTCTTAACTTCTAAATCTTTAATTAAGCATTGCATCCTCTTTACTTCCTTCGGATCTGAAATTTTGCTCTCAGCGACGAAGGTTTGCAAGAAGATATCTGACTAGATCTCATTCAAAATTAAGCAATCATAAACAGCGCGAAGAATCACGAAGTGCTTGAAAACGTGTTTCGAAGATACTTCAGCAATATATGACCAATTTGCACTTTATTTTCCCAATCAAAATTCAACATTCGAGTGTACGCTACACCCTCATCTCAAAAGTCACAAATTCCGACAGTGGATATCATACCAATCTCAAGTATACAATTTTTCATTTCTATCTATCCTGCTAACCTTTCTTCAAACAACAAATTCTAAACAGCCATCCCAAACGCTGAAACATTTACCTTCCACGCCCTCAGAAAAAAAAAGTGGTTTTGCAAAGGTACAGAAAAAGAATCCAAAGAACATCCTCAAGTCACCAAGCTCACAAAAAACATCCCCAACACCCATCTCTCCAAACAAAAAGACCTAATCCTTAAATCTCTAAAGGATATTAAACTTTCCAGTCTCCTCAGGCAAAACCCCAGTAACGATAAACGTCTTAGTTCCAAACGTCATCGTCTCAGTCTTAAATTCAAAAGTCTTACTATCAATCTCAATCCTACCCGTGAATTCAGGTTTTTGCAAGTGGACACCAGTGGGTCTAGCATGGCCGCTCTCAACAGCCCGATCTGATTCTTTAACATTGGAAGGCCTAGCATGACCGGATTCGTGCGATTGAGAGTGTTTTTTGGTGCCGGTAGGTTTGGCGTGCTCGGATTGGTGTTCTTTGCCTCCTTTACCGGTTGGTTTGGAGTGGTTTGATTTGTGCTCCTTGCTTCCCTTGCCGGTTGGCTTTGCTTGTCCACTCTTGTGATCTTTGCCGCCTTTGCCAGTAGGCTTGGCCTGTCCACTCTCATGAGTACCAGTTGGTTTAACATGACCGCTTTCAGCAGTACGAGCGGACTCTTTGTGCTCAGTAGGCCTAGCATGACTCGATTCGTGAACCTGGGAGTTTTCCTTGGCACCAGAAGGTCTGGCATTGCCGGATTCATGAGCAGAGGGCTTTTTAGTTCCAGTAGGTTTGGCATGATTGGATTTATGTTCCTTCTCGTTCTTTCCAGATGCCTTAGCATTTCCGCTCCCATGTGGCTTATGCTCTTTAACTCCAGTCGGTTTGGCATCTCCACTCTTATGCTCTATTCTACCCTTTCCGGATACCTTGGCTTGACCACTTTCATGTGGTTTCTTGTCTTTGAAGACAGAGGTTGCAGAGGGATGGACATGTTCTTTCTTTCCACTGCCAGTAGGCTTTGCATGGTTACTTTCATGTTCGTGAACTACACTTCCTGTGGGCTTTGCCTTATGGGATTTGCTCACAGTAGTACCTTTTACAATATCGGTTTCAACAGCTCTCTTAGAGAAATGACCAGTTGGCTTGGCATGGCTGCTTTTGTGGGCTTTGGATGCAAGGCCTGTTGGTTTGGAACCATCATGAGACTCGAAGCCAGATGGTCGGAAGTGATGGACTTCGTTCTTACCACCAGATGGGTGGATGGTGAATTTAGATTCCTCCTCTTCGGTGTCAGTGGGGATGGGCTCCTTAGAAGTGAAGGAACCAGTAGGGTGGATCTTGAAGGAGTGTTCGATAGAACCGGTAGGTTTAACGTGGGATCCACTGTGCTGAACGACATCGGAGGTAAGAGCGATGGGGGAGGCAGAGATCATGGAGATAAGGAGGGCGGCAGTTGCGCCGGAGATTTTGGAGAATTGCATGATGACAGATGTATATTCGCGTGGTTTTGGGTTTAGAAAATTATCTTGTTTGCTTGGAATGATACAAAAATACTTGAAAAATCAAAGTAAGGACCGGCCGATGTTGGAATCGAAAAACAGTGAATTGTAAGGAGTGTGACAATGGAAAACGTAAAAAAGTAGAACGCGATTCTGAATACAGTGTTTGAACTGATGAAGTAGAATGGATACTATCAAAACATGATCTTGGCATATATACATGTATATATATACTTGGCACAGCAAAAAAGGAGTCTAGACTTGCCCTTCACTTGTAGCAAAGCCCTCATCCTCATCTCATCACTGAGTAACCTCATGATCCTTCTTCCTTTGCGCCACCAGTATCATGACATATTATTTTCTGGGGAAGCTTCTCATTGCTTCCCACAAGCTGGTCAGATACGACTACTCGATAGATGAAAGCAAGAAATCATGACAAGGTAGGATCGGAGAAATGAATAGAGTATATAAAAAGAAACGATTTCTTCCCAGAACAGGCGCTCGATTTCATATCGAACGATTCCCCAGGAGATATGAAACCAGAATTTTCAAAAGGCTCATTGTGTAAACAAACGTAAGATACCATTCCTAGAAGGTCCCAAGATCAAACTGAACTACCCATCAGAAATTCCAAAGAATAATGCGTAATCTCAGGGGTAATAAGTTCGATAAGACAGTGCAATTAAATGCAGAAAATCCTTCCACCAAAAACCCGAAACAACCCCCAACCAGGTGCTTGAGGATCTGACAGCCCTGAATTTTTTAAGAATACCACCTCTGCTCTCGTCAATGAAAACAGTACGGAAGATATGATCCGGTCGTGACAAAATACCTGGCATAGCCTACTGAAGGAAGAAACGAACACCAGTGGAAACCTTGACATTATACTAAGCTTTGCGGGAGGATCGGAGAATCGACTTAATATTAATGGATTAAATTGGTGCTTGCGCGTCTTTCTGACTCTTTCAGAATCTAGTTGAAGAATCAGCTCGGAGAGATTCTCAGGATTCTGAATGTTGTAGTTTTTCTCGAGAAGGAAATTTTGGTAATACGGTCGGTCGGTAAAAGTCTAGATGCTGAGCAACCCAACATCGCTATAATTTAGGAGCTGACGTACTACTATCACTGTACAGCACAATACGATTTGATAGCGAAACACCCTTACCTTAAATTTGATAATCTTTAGAGTTCCGCGATATAAATTTAGATGTTCATCGTCGGTTGTGTAGATTAATTCTCTCATTCTGAATTTTCAATCATGGAATATGTCAGTATATTCCAAAGACAAACGCAGAATATCTCAGATCGAGGGTTTGCGACTTTTCATGTAGTTTCAGGGCCATTATACCAGAAAAACTTGTGGATGATTGAGATAAACATGAACTAATGACTCAAGGTACGTAAATCAATGAGTAAGCCTACTCTCATATTCGAAACCATACAGAGTTGTAAGGGCAACAAATCATACTTTATTGGGTTGAGAAAAGTACTATTAAAATTTGATATGCTCTTTAACTGGTATCTCTTTTGCTCGCGCATCATCTTCAAAGCCACGAATCTCACATTTGCATCAGCAGGCTACAAATACTAACAATGCTATATGTTTTCCATCCATATTCCTACCCCGTCATGTAACATCGTATGATCACGCCGATAAATCCCACTGCTAATAAATGCATCAAGAAACACCAGGAATGCCCGTGGGCCCACCCCACGAATTGAACGAACTATCCTAACCACCTTGCACCAAGTACAGCCCAAATCGCTAAATGCGTCATAATCGTGAATTTCATCTCCAGTCCACAAATTTTTGGATGCCAGTCCAATCTAGTCCCCATATGCTGGCCCCACTAGGTTGCCAATTGCGGTTGATCCAGAATGCCAAACCACCAATGATCCCAAAACTGCTCACCACCTGTAGTGCAACAATACCTCGTCGCTTCATGTCTTCGTTGAATTCTAAAATCCCAAGGGGATCATTTGTATTCAAGATAGAGTTGGAAGATGTTCGAGAATATTTTCCCCGCTTGACTAAAGCTCCAGTATCAGAATTCCGTTGAAATTGACGTGCTTGAGAGATTGGGACAAGTGTACCATCCTGTACACATTCCCCGAGTCTCTCTGTTAACCACACCGCCCTTTCACTCCGAGCCAAAGCTTCAAATCTAGCACGCTCATTCTGAAGACTCCTTTGTAGATCAATAGCCCAATTTGAAAGTCTTACTTGTGCGAGCCTCTCTTCACGTTGAGTATGATCTGTTATACGAGCCAACGCGTAAGATGTTGTAGCTCCAACGGGCGCAGTAAGAATTTGTGAGGTAGACGATGACATCATTGATTGCGCAAGAGGTCGATATAAGCTTTGTGGCCTCTGCACCGATTGGTTGTTCCGCCATGCTACGAACTTCTTTGCTGCTGAATTTCTGAGCCATGCTATGCTATCTGGCTCAAATAGCTGATCGACAAGAGCAGCTAGCTCTGACTGTACTAACGGTTGAACGTAGTCAGGATTCATAAGAAAGCTAGCATCCATGGTCTCGTGATCTTTTGACAACATAGTAGATATAGCATAAGGTGCAGCTGGTTGAGAGGATTTTAGAGCATCGTCAAAGGACAATCCAAAGAGAAATGGTCGTATATTGGCAGCTTGAAGCTCGCTCAGTACATGCCTTTTGACGCTGGCAAGGTCCTCGAGCGACAAAACTTCGGATCGTGCTATAAGAGGTATGACATTTGTCATGGAAGATATGCGTCGTAGATACTCAATATCAACAGGTTTGATTCCTAGCTGAGGGTTAACAATTTGCCTGGAGTATTACTCTCTCTTAGACTTACGATTTACTATGATGTAGAATACGACATCGACTTGAGAACCGCCATTTCCACCAAGCAAGTGTATTATATCAGAATCGGTCATGCCATCTTTGGATTCAACTTTCTGAAACTGAGACTCGATATAATCAACAACTGGAGAAATCACTTCGAGACACTAAATAAATTAGCTGACAGTAAGGCCATAATAGTAAGACGAAGCTCACAGAAGTCTTATTCCCATAACCAGGTGTATCAACAAAGCATAAATTTCTTTCTAGAACCGAATCACCCATACTTTTTCTTCGACGTAGGACTTTACTTTCGTCAACTTCCGACCACCAACTAGGATATGCCTTGGTGCTAGCATATATTTCTGTAATTTGAGTTGTGGTCTGCATGTTGCCACCTCCAGATTTGGCTTTATTTTTGGAATGTCGTCGTTTCTCGGAGACTGGGGATGGTGAAGTAGATAGGGGATCGACATGAACTATATCTTCACAGACTTGCACTATTGCTTTGATTAAGGATGTCTTGCCAACACCTAGATAATGTCAGAAGAGCGACATATAATGGCGTGAGGTTTCGTTACCTGAATCTCCAGCGATTAACACCTTCAACCTCCCCATATTCTTTCCTTTCTCGGTAAACGGCCGTCTACTAGGCATTTTTATACTTGGCATAACTAGTTGAGGATCAGAGCCGCTATCCATCATTGCCGGCGCATCCTGTTCATCTTCTCCCCCAGATACAATAGCCTGGCTTAATATTTCGTCATTTAGCGACTCAGTATCTGAAATCCTCGAACCAGGACTACTTATAATAGATCCTCCAGCAGCGGAATATAAAGAGATAGGAGTATAAGGTCTGGAGGCTTCGGTGGTTGAAGGGCGAACTGGAGAAGTAGTTCCACTAAGATCGTAGGAAGTTTTTCGGGAACGAGATCTCGAATCTCCTACAGATTGTAACTTTTCTGCCAAGTTCTTCTTGAACTTCTCCCTAGCCCTGTCGTATTTTCCATCTTCATCACCGCTACCTTCGGAGAAAGAGCTAATTGTAGTGCCAATACTTTCCACACCGTATGTGCTATTCTTCAAAGAATCTCGATGTTTTAATGGAACGCGAATAGGCTGAGCTTCTCCGGATTCTAATGTTCTCTCATCTGCAAGGAAATAGCTCATCTGCGGAGCTTGCGTTCTTGTTGCAAGTGGTGTTATGTCGTTATCATTGATACTCCTACTTCGAGATCTCCCCCTGTAAGCATCGTCGCCTGGTAAAGGGCGCATTTTGGAGTGTCTGATAAGGAGTTGATTGTGGAGAAGCGGGGATCAAGTTCTTATCATGCTTTAAATGCCTTGTATATTATTATTGTACGGAAATTTCTCCAAAGAGTGAAGGTATTCAAACAATCCCTTTAACAAGAATTGAAGTTGTCTCGTAAGTTGTAGCACGGTTGCTTGGGTACGAGTAGGCATGTAACAATACTAGTAACCCCGCCGCGTGATATTGGATATAGGAAGGAGAGATCCTGAGTCCTGATTCATTCACGGAACCGATTAGCGGTGAATCTTACCTAACTCCGATCTGTACTAAAATGATACCGACATTAGTGTCGAAAGCACCTGGGCACGTGCTGGGCTGCTGGGGCACCAATGGAAGATAAGATAAGGCATCAATTTTATATCGACCTTATATTGTGTAAACCTTATTAGACGCCTGGTATTTTGGATTTAAGCGCCTTATTGGTGTAATATGGTAATATAGCCACCCAGAATTGGACATTAGTAAAGGGCTAAGCTCAATATGGTTACGCCCACCAACCATTCTTTCTATTCTATTGTACCACTTCCACTGGGCGGCCATACATGAACGATAATTGGGAGCTTTTTTCGGCGATCGTTTCTCGAGTGAAGTAACCCTACATCATTTTGCTCCGGTTTTCTTTTCCACAGGGAAAGATCTCCAATTTTATCACAATCAATCAAAACGGCTTCTCACGGGTCGAAAGACACGCTATCGATTCTAGAGCAAACTTGCACCCCAAAGTCCATTTTATTCAATACAGCTCGCAAAAGATCTTTACTACAGCCTCCTCACACATTCCCCCCTTCTCCAACTGCGCAGCGACTAACCCACTCTCTGCCAAGTTCCATCAGCATACAAGATCTTGATACCGAACACCTTGCAGACAAAATGGACAACAGGAAACACCCCAGTTCCTTCCAGCAGCTGGAGAAGTTAGGAGAGGGCACATACGCTACTGTGAGTACAAGAGCGGAATCTTGAAGTCCAAGTAGTGCAGCGCGACCTGCGCTTGATTTTCTATCCTACAAAGGGCGCTTGTTGCAGCGGACTTGTAGATGTTCTTCGATACTGACTCATACAAGGTTTTCAAAGGTAGAAATAGGCAGACCGGTGAACTTGTCGCCTTGAAGGAGATCCACCTCGATTCCGAAGAGGGTACACCATCGACTGCGATCCGAGAAATTTCCTTGATGAAAGAGTTGAAACACGAGAACATTGTCAGCTTACACGATGTCATACATACCGAGAATAAGCTCATGTTGGTTTTTGAACATATGGACAAGGACTTGAAGAAATACATGGACACTGCAGGAGACAGAGGAGCTTTACCACCTCCTACGATCAAGTCATTCATGCACCAACTCCTTAAGGGAATCGATTTCTGTCATCAAAATCGAGTCCTCCACAGAGATCTAAAGCCCCAAAACCTTCTCATCAACATGAAGGGTTAACTCAAACTTGCAGATTTTGGTCTTGCGCGTGCATTTGGTATCCCTGTCAATACTTTCTCCAACGAGGTGGTTACTTTGTGGTACAGAGCACCAGACGTCCTCCTTGGAAGCCGAACCTACAATACCAGTATTGACATTTGGTCTGCGGGTTGCATTATGGCAGAAATGTATACTGGACGTCCCTTGTTTCCTGGTACAACCAATGAGGATCAGTTGGTACGAATTTTCAGGATTATGGGAACACCATCTGAGCGAACATGGCCTGGAATCTCTCAATTTACCGAGTACAAGTCAAACTTTCAGATGTATGCAACTCAAGATCTACGAGTTATCTTACCTCAGATTGATGCGGTTGGTATCGACCTTCTTCAGAGAATGTTGCAATTAAGACCGGAATTGAGAATCAGTGCACATGATGCTTTAAGCCATCCATGGTTCAACGATTTACCAGGAGCAATGAGACGCCCACAAGTACAACAAGGACAGATGCCAATGCAAAGGGGATATGCGCCGCAAGAGGTTGCCCAAGGAGGTTACCAACAATATTGACGGATTTCTTTTAAGCGTACTTATGATACCTCTATTATTGGGGAAAAGGTGTTGGACAGGATGGCATGGAGAGAGACTTGGGTGCGTGTGTTTTCATCGCAGGTTATGATCGATCTATGATAATGAATTTCTTTAGCTTCCAATTCATGATCTTCATATTACGTACATGTTCCATTTCTATATGACATACTTCTCAAGCTACACCTAGGCAATAACCTCAGCCTCATGTTCACAGACCTTTATTTGTGACTTATGTTGCATGTCTGATGTTTCGGGCTGTGCAAATATATAGCCACCAGCTTTCTTGGCTTAACAGTGGCTCTTCTACAGACCAGATTACCCGTGCGTAATTCTTGTTCAAGTGCATGATTCTCCTGGTAGCCTTGAAAATCGAAGCAGGATGAGAATCCGCAATACTCATACCTGAATTGGAATTGCATATCAAGACTCGATGCAATTTCAAATGTGCAACGGGGGTTGTTTTCGGC
This sequence comes from Botryotinia calthae, assembly GCA_004379285.1. NCBI lineage: Eukaryota > Fungi > Ascomycota > Leotiomycetes > Helotiales > Sclerotiniaceae > Botryotinia > Botryotinia calthae. The sequence continues at coordinate 12,420 of PHWZ01000316.1, read as the reverse complement.
TTTCCAGTAATACGCAAAACGTTTCTTCTGCTTAGGAGCTCACTGGGGCAGGTCGATTTCTTTAAGTGTTCAAAAGCTCGTTAAGAGAAGCTCAGTTAAAAGAGAAAACTACTGCATGGTCATAAAGATGGAGCAAGCAAAACATACCAGACAAGCATCAATATATAGCCAATGCACGAAAGATTTCGAACGCAAACGTAAGAGGTTGTTTTTCTTAATGAGTTGGTCGGGAAATACAACTCTGAATATATCACAACTGTTGGTGTGCGATCGTTCAGTGCGTTATATATGAGGTGTGGATGTGCATCAGGTAAATCTCTCGCCATAGCCGGGACTGTTCAGTTCATATTTAAGTAACGGGAATTCACCTAATGGTAAAATGATAGTTGTTTCACTCACTATTGATCACATCTCTATTACTCACCATCTTCGAAACGAATACTCACCCAGATATGCTGTCCTTTCGGTCAGTCACATAAGAAATTGCTAGCCTTAGTGGGCATGAAGTTGCCGTAGTCTGCTGCGTCCAAAGCCTCCTCATCAAGGACATCAATCATCTCCTCTCATACAAATGGCTCATTCCCATCGCCTGGCGATAGATTTCACATTTGTAAGATATGTTAAAAAAGACTGATGATGGGAAATGCAGAGGAGTAAGTTACTTTAACATCTTTCTCAAGTAAATCATGGTTTAAATACTAATATTCATTCTAGGATCAGATGATGATTTTGAATTTGCAGGATATGATTGCCAGGACACGCCTGACTGGAACCAACCTCCGGCTCAGATAATCAGGCCTAATTCTGCATTAATTTTTCCAGCACTTCTAAAGCTACCAGATATTGTATATGATTCTCCTGTTCCAACTTCGAGTGCTAAGCCAGAATTGAGCTGCGGTCAAAAAGATGCGTCTGAGACCCCAGGGAACGTGTTTTGGGTGGGAATTTTTACGAACTTCTATGGGAATATAAGAGAAACAAGATTAATGGAGTTGGACGAGTTGGGCATAGCAAAGGCAAACCCAATTCCTCTCAAGGCAGCCAAATTGGTAGTTTCAAACCCGACTAATATATTTGGCAGAACTCCGCCACCTTACCTCAACAGTATTTCTGGTGGAAAAGTTTCGAGAACGGGTACTCAAACTATTCAATTCTTGGGCTAATAATCAAGCGAATTTTTTCACAGAGATCTGCTGGATAGTGTTACTTTTCACATTGATTTGCTTTTTCTAAAAAGAATACATTTGGGGGAAAATAATCTGGTATGTGTGCAGCGATACTTGGAGATGTCGTCAACCTGTAACTTGCGAAATGCAGGATAATGACTTGAGGTAAATGAGAAATTCATCAAGATCGCCATGACACATTGTCATTGGAATAGTGATCAATCCTTCCAGGAGATTTTCATTGCAAGCTTAAAGCTCGAGTGACTTCATTCCACTGAGGAGTTATCATACCCATGATTACCATTATCCAAATAAATCAACACACACTTAAGTAAACACCTGTCATCGGTAAACCTGATGATAACCCCGCTGGATACTGTGGCCATATTTCATATACAGTCTTGTTTCCTACAACACCATCCGCAAATCGAAACACGAAGCTTAGCACCCCATTTTCAGGACATGGCAACGAGCTAATCGTTGTATCGAGACGAACTACTGGAGTGAGTACTCCAAAATGCTGCGGGGTATCGGAGTTTTCAGGAAAAGTTGAAGTCCAGGTTGGTGGAATATCGAATGGAGAATAGGAAAGTGGGGAGATGATAGAGATGTCGAGTGTCGGTGGAGTTGGTGGGGAAAGTGACCAGCCTAGATATTGCGACTCGAAGAATGGGAAGGTGGCAGCGAGGGTGCAGGTCTGATTTGTGCTAGAGGGGCTATGAGTGGACGAAGGGATTGTGAAGGACATGTATTGAAGAAGAGCAGTCGCTGGGGATAACTTTAGCAATCACACCATAGGGAAGTTGAGAGTGGTATTAGAGAAATGAGGGGATATACTGGAATTCTGATATACGAAGAATGAACCAGCACCGTTGCTACTTATGGCATTGGAGTAGCTTGCATGAGGAGCGGAGTTTGATATCTGGGAGATCCAAGATGGTAAAATATTTCGGCATTCTCGAGTTGATAGGGACCTGTTTGGGATAATTGATGCTATAGAACTTGTCACAATGAACAACATAATTATCTGGAAAGTTCCAAATTGGTACATCTTGAAATATGAGGAAATTATTTCACAATGATTTGTACTAAATCTATGTATCAGAAGAGGCAGACGTCTGTTGAGTGCGTTGCCTACCGCATAAAAGGACAAATAAATCCTGGGAATCATTGCTCTAATATATCTAAACATCATGGGGTCTAGACCGTATTGTTGTAAGAATAAGTCTCAGAGTGTTGGTCTGGGCGTAAGCAGTATTTTGGCAGATCACGGATGATTAGGTCTTTCGGGAAGACTTTCCGAAATCCGTCGACAGGAAGGTACATTTATTTGGTTTTATGTAAAGAGAACTCTAGTGAAATCTTGAGTTCTTCCTCATTCTTTCACCATAAATCATTAACGCCGCAAGCGCAGGTAGAAAAGCGATACAAATAAAAGCTAACAACGGATTACCCCATCCGAGTCCCAATCGGTTATACAACGGCGGTCCAACGAGCGGTAGAGTGGCAGTAAATAAAGCACGAAGTATACAGCACACAGCCACTGCCGAAGCTGCATGTAGTTCGTGTACATCGACGAGATAGTTCTCTGTGGGAAGTATCGATAATATGAAGCTGAAGCCCACAATTGCAGTCCCAATAATAGGAACGATCCAATGAACATGCTTTTCGGCAGACCAACCGTAGAGAAAAAGGCCAATAGGAAGAACGATGGCACCGAGGAGCATGAGAGGAAGTCGATGCTTGGGTTTTAGGTGTCCTTCTTGTGATTTTTTGTACTTGATGTATCGATCTGAGACCATGGCATAGAGCAGCATAGCTATAACATTTCCGGCAGCTGACAAAAGTTAGTTGCCTTCATATACATCCAATAAATGAACGAGAATCCATACCTCTTCCCAAAAATGCAAGTCCCACAGGACCTTGGCCAAGTCCATAGTTATCCTCTAGGATTGGAGTAAGTGTAGTAAGAATAACATAGGAAATTCCATAAACTAAAGCCGTGAAGAAAGATATGATAAACACGATTGGCGAAAAGAACAACATTTGGATTGGCCGAAGCAAAGAGTCCTTTGTATCCGCATGCTTCTCCGAACTTGCATACTTCGATCGCAAATTTTCGTTGCCAGTACTCTTGCGAAGTCTCTCTACTTTTCGTTGCACGAGTTTCACCTTGTATGTTTCTCGAAATGTAAGAAATCCAAAACAAGTTACCGCTCCTACGGCAATCACAACAATCCAGATACTCCATCGCCAGCCTTTTGCTTCAGTAATATAAGTCCCAACGACTGGTCCTGCAAATGGCCCGAGTAGTGGAAAGGCGATAGCTACTGACATAGCGGTACCTCGGTCTTCTTTTCTGAAGAGGTCCCCGACGATACTAGGCCCTAAAGTCACCGATGAAACGACCAATCCGCATAGAAAACGAAAAGCGATGAGCATGGACATATTAGTACTGAGTGCCCCTCCTATAAGACACAGAATGAAGAGAATGTTTCCAGCATGATATACAGGCATTCGCCCATAGACTTCCGACAGAGGTCCCACCAAGAAAGGTCCGAAGACTTCACCAAGCTCCCAGATAGACACGAGCAAAGTCGAATATAGCTCATTTGTGACGTGAAACTCATCCATAACTCGTGGTACTGCTGGAACGATAGTGATGGTGCCCAAATTACTATTTGAGAACTCGTTAGATATATATATATATATATATTGTTTGAGCATGATGAGAAATCGTGCAAGCTTGAGACGAGGAACTAGTTAAACGAAAACATTAACATACACCAACATGAACATCAATGCCGTACAGCTAACGATTGACCATTTCCGCCACAAGGACCACTTGAGGGGATGTTCTGGTCCATTCTCATCGAGATCAATAACATTTTCATCACTTTCCAGGGCGTCGGTTTCAGTGGTCGAAACGTTCGGTTTTTCTGAGGTTGCGGTGATGTTCTGGTCTGAATTTGTTCCCAATGCTTCTTCCTGCAAGGCAACGTCGAGCACCGGGTTATCCATTATTGACATAAGCTCAGCTGATAAACAAACTCAAGACAACCTGCAGAACTAATCACTATTATACTAGATAAACGTGTTATACTTGAGTTATCAAACTGTTGGAAGAGCCCGAAAAAAAGCCGGTAATATAACATCGACACCTGGTAATCAGAGTTATATTACAAATTCTCAATTGTTTTGCGCTCGAACTGCGTCATGAATGATTGCCATCACTTTTAAGATCACTATTGGAGGATCGGGAATCTTTACGATTAGAGGCTACTGCAGTCTTGCTAATAGAGTTGATTCCCGTCAGGTTTGACTATGTTAGAGAAAGTCCATCGCTCCAAGAGAAGAGGGTAAGAAGACCGAACATAACTGAAGATAGTAAGGATCTGTAACCGGATATACATTGCTGTGTCCTCGGTACGATACTTGCGTCTACGGGGTGAAATCAATCAGACTTATAATCGCCTTTCAGAAAAGCTTGTAAGCAGTAACAACACCGATCATACTGACTCGAGCCACAGATAAGATATAAGTACACTTCAATATCTCGACCCACTTTGAGCCATAATCATTCAAAAACCAGCGCCCCTATTGTTGGTTTCGGCAGATGTTTGATTCGATCGTGGTTCATCAAAAGAGTGTTTACTTTTGCGGGTCGTGCGGCGTAGCTATGTACCACCCGGCACAAACTCTTATCTCGGCCACGCCTCTCTTCTGTATTAGGGGCTTGCGTGTTTGTTGTCATGAAGCAACAGATGTAAAGCTTGATATTTCTTTATTATCAGGGGAATTAAGCGGTTGTGCAGGACATTATCGAATGATATATGTCTTCAGGCCCAGTCGTATCACTCATTGTACCCATTGCGAGCACTGCTTGAGACTTGTCAAACGGATCCCTACAATAATTTCCCATCACAACATACATTTCATTATGTATCCATCACCCGAAAGCCTCACTGGGAGAATCGCAAATCTCGTGAATAAACCAAAAAGCTATCCGAACACCAGTCATAGTGTTCCCAATGATACTCCAGAGTTTACCATATCTTCATCTCATACGCTACTTAGACGTATTCCACGATAAAATTATTTACAATGTGGAATTTGAATACTCCAAAATACGCAGGAACCAAAAAAAACCAGTAGTCTCGGCTAAATGCGTATATCTCGTCGTTGGAAGTAGCTAGATGCCCGGACTGATGAGTATACAGCTTATTAAAGACACACTGGAGAGACAAGGAAAGACGGGGTCCGCTAACTGAAAAGACATCCAGCCTGTCGACCCAGGTTTTCAGCACCTCCGCTTTCAGTGACCATCATTTACCTCCCCCCTCTCCCCGGCTTCTTTCCCTTACAAACAATCCTTGGAATACACAGTGCATTCCCCTCTTCCGCTTCTCTCTCCCCCCTCTCAATCAATTCCCACCACGTTTCTGCCGCCTTCCCTTTCCCAATCCTCATCAAACTATCTGCAAATTCCTCCATCGTCAATAAATGCTGTTCATTAAATGCTCTCACCAATCTATCTTCATCTCCAAAGTTCTGCATATCCATCTCCTCAAATCCAGCATTTTTAAGAAAAGTTGGGATTCGGAGCGTCCAATCATAACGTCCGTTTGTCCAGGACATGGTGCGGATCTGTTGGAGAGCCGGGGCTTGTGTAGAAGAAGAGGGAGTTTTGACATGCATGTTTACGCAATCTAGTTCATCCCATTGTAGATATCCTGTAATATCTTTGTTAGCTTTCAGCCTTCCCCCCCTTCCTCTTCTTCAATCTCTCAGACCAAAAACAGGAACTCACCACCCGGCTTCAACATCCTCATCAATCTCCCCACAAATTCTCGAATCTGATTCTCCCCGTCCAAAACCAAAACAAGCAATCTCACATGCACAAAATCAAACATTTCCACCCACTCCCCCGGCACCTCTTCAAAAATATCCCATTTCCTCACCTCCGTGTTTGCTGGTAACCATTTTTCATTCGGCGCCTGCTTGATATCTTTATCAAACCCCACCAGTTTCCCATCCGGAAATTCCCTTCCTACATCCAGTAGCCATGTTGCCGTGCCCGTTGCCACATCCGCAATCTGGACATCTTTGGGTAAATGGGGAAGAATGGATGGATGGATATTAAACCCCAGTGCTTCTTTCCAGAGATAATGTTGTAGATTTAGTCGACAGGAGGAGATGTGGGTGCGGGTGCGAGCACGGTTGAGGATGTAGCCATGGCCAGAGGAGAGACTCCAGTCTGTTTTTGACGATTCGGGTTCTGGCATTGTGATTGTGGAGATCGATGATCTGGGAATGATAGATGTGGAAAGGCAATAAGAAGAAAAAGAGATTATCAACCTCAAGAACACAGATGATGGATGAACGAAAATCAAGAAGCCATATCTGCAGAGTCTATTCACTCATATGTACTCCGCCTCAAATTGAATCAGTTGATCCATCAACATACACAAGCTCCATGGTATAACGCCAAATCAAAGATTGTACTCTCCCTCCTCTACCAACAGTTGGTTTCTCTAAACGGCATTCCGATGTGAGATAGCTACATAATTCTGCACTAGCAATCGTATAGACTAATCGCAATCAAGAAATAAGTGCATAATCAACCAGCCGTTGGGATTGGGGTTGTAAACCCCGCTATCCAGTTGACAATGACAACTAATCATTGATCCAACCTCAGGAGCCTAATTGAAACATCGAGCAACAAATAACATACCGAATCATCAGATGAACGAATGAAGAAATGTATAAATACCATATCCTGAAGACTTACGAAAGCAAATCAACGAATCGATTTCATCAAAACCCCAAAATTTAGAAAAGAACTCAAGCTCAGTATCTTCTTGATCGAAACGAAATGAAATAAATATTGATATAAAATATAAATATAAGTAGCTCAACACCCTATCCTTCGCATCCAGGACATTCCATCTCCAAACATAATAAAGATGTTACATAAATACCTGCTTTCCAAGAAACGTAAAATCCCACGTAATAATGGCATCGTATCTGCAAGCGATACATGGAGATAATTACCAGTTCCATCCGAGAGACTGTAATCACTTCCATGATATCGACTTCCAATTCATCTGACACATCAAGACAGACCATTCGAGCGATCTGAAGTAAAACCCCCGACTTCGATGTTTTCCCATCAAAATTTCATAATCCCATTGCATTTCCAACAAACCGAGCTGACCAATATATTCTCTAGCCTGAGAAAAATAAGGTGTATATCTATCCCCTAATCGCACAAATCCATCTCTTCTACTCCTTTCACGCCAACCTCGTTGCCTGACTCTTAATCTCCCCATCGCCCAATTCCCTCACCGGCTGCGTCCCCGACATCTCCACATGATATTCCGGCGCATACATCTCATACGCCACGCCTTCACTTCTCGGATAATCGCTCGAATCCACCATTTTTTCATGCATATTCCCGTCCGAAGTAGGATATGCCGTGTAATCCGTCTTTTTCGCCTGTTTTTTGCGCCAGAAGAAGAATCCCGCTGCCAATGCCAAGAGTGCTACGATTGCGATACCGATTCCGATTCCGGCTTTGGCTCCGCCGGAAAGACCGGTTGAAGGGGTGCTATTGGTAGAAAGCCCGGTTTGGGTCGGTGATGAGGAGGCGGATGCTGCGGATGCGGAACTATCGATGGAAGAGGTGGTAGGGTTTGGAGTTGCGGTCGTGGTAGCATCACTGCTAGCCGAAGCAGTAGTTGATGTCGATATCGTGGAAGTTGACGAATCCGTAGATAGCGGCAATCCTAACGTTGTAGGCGATGCACGTTGATTTTGGTTGACGATGAAATGTTCACTGTTGGCTCCATAACCATTTGAAGCATTTGGCTTCAAATCGAACCAACAAGGCGAGCCACCTAGCCATCTCCAATTGATTGGCGCAGAGCCATTAAATGCTGTCACCGTGGTATAACTTTCTGTAAGAGAAATACTGAGTGAGTTTTCAATGCTCCATCATGTTCTTTTGTAATATTTTACGATGAAATCTTACCTGTGATTAGTGGACCCGTAAGATCCGTAATATTCTGGCAATAGATCCAAAGTTGAGGCTCTGGAAAGGGAGATGTGTAGGTTACATTATCGGTATCGAGATAGTTGATGGTGAGATTATCCGTTGGATACAGAAAAACAACACCATGATCATCAGCTCCAGTATATCCTATACTCCACGAGAAGCAAGTAAGAAATGTCAAGATGTAATTCCGTGAGTAGTACATGTTGATGACTGCAATGATTGATGTCCTAGTTTAAGTTACACTGGGGATCGAAATCATCAAAAGATTCCATGCTGGATACGTGAAAGATTTGAATCTTCTCAGAGATGTTGCACAAGGAAATGGGGCTCATGGGTCTGAGGGCTAGGTCTTTGCCCAGAACCAAAATATGGGATAGATGGGATTCTTCCTTAATGCCAATTAAAACAGTGGAGATCTGTCATAATAGTCTCCCGTCTAATTCAAAAGGAAGTAAGCTTAACCTTTTCGTTTTCCCAAGAATTTATTCCTGGTTGGCTTGGCCGCTTCTTTTTGGTAGTATTTGTATTCCTCATGAAGGGTGGGATGACTTAACACTGCACTGCCTACTCGGGTAGTATTCTATATGAGTATTCGTACTCAAAATGAGGTTGCAGGGTTGATCTAGTGATCCTTGTAGCATGGCTGGAACATGGCATCCAGATACCTACTGGGGTATTTTCATCCATAGAAATGAAGATCATAATACAAAAACTTCAACGGTGATGAAAATCAGCCTTCATGAATGCAGTACAAGTACGAAGAATACAAGCAAGAAGACGCAACACACGAGCACAGAAGAAGTTTCTCCTCCCTCCCCCACCGCTAGAGCCAACCTAGTGTCGGATTCTTCCTTGATGCCATCTAAAACAGTGGGGATATGATACTATAGCCTCCTGTCAACTTCTTTCTTCAAGAGGAATTGAACGAACAATAAACTTTTTGCTGTCACAGAGCTTGATCACTGATTGGCTCTCTGCCTAGGATTGAATTAGCGATATATATATTTGGAGAACATCTTTCTACGTAGGTGGGATGATACATACCTATTCGTTATCTGATTGGCGAAACTAGATTAGCCAAGCAAGCCATTTTAGCCTCCCGAGATTAAGCTTATTGTTCCCACGTTCCACGTTAACGTTCCCCCTGTCTCAAGTCTCAAACGTTAACCTATCGAGAACTATCTTCACTACGTAAAATTCCAGGCGTTACACCGCCTAAAAATAAAAACCCTCATGCATACTCATGTCTGCCAAGTTCATCCCCATGAATAACAGAGTGCGAACCGACGAACCGATCATTGCAATTCCTGCTTTGTAACAATGCTACCCCAACACGTGCTGGGTCCACGACAGGGTTGAGCTTGTGAAAGTCAAAGTGGAACCATGTCTCATCAATAACAAACAGGATCCTCACCGGCGTCTAACGTCCTTCACGATTTGCTGAATCACACCATTCAAATCATAAAGCCCACAATTGCCATGTCATTACCGCCAGGGTCATAACACTAGTAATATAAGCGGCAACTCCTAATGCTCCTTGAATATCTTTCTCCAGTATTGTCCAACAAATCGCAAATATTATTCCTAAGACAGAGGAAAGTATAAGCATAACGGTAACTGCCAAGGACGTATTCAATCCCTCGACAAAATGTAATCCCCAGCCTAGATTTTCGCTTAAACTATTTGCATTATATGCGATCCGCTCGATCTTCCTGCGGGGAATTCGTTGGAGGTAGAAATTGGAATTGACATCAGAAATTGAAGGGCAATCTTGGAAAAGATGCAGCATGTGTTCTGGACCTATGGGAGGAACCATTTTTGGGGGTGGTGGCGGTGCAAAATCATACTCATTGGTTGTTGGCGGAAGATCATTAGGTTTGATATGATCAACATGGTCGTCTGGACAGGCTTCGAACTATGCAAAGTCAGCAATGTTACTCCAAACATTCAATCGAGACCTCAAAGTTCGGTGTTGACCAGCTGGTGAGAGAAATATCGTTGCTTGGGGGTTAGACGAACACTTCGTCCAATACTTTCAAGGCTTACGGAATGAAAGCCCAGACTCCGTTTGAAGGCCCCAGATTTCAAGAATCCAAAATCACGATGAAGAAAATCAACCGGGATTAGAAACTCATACACCTATAAACTCGATTCTCCTCAATTTCAAAACCGCCCAATCCTTCCACGTCTTTTCTTTATCACAAGCATGTTTAAGAGCTTTTAAAAAAGTTTTGTCGGTCAACGGATCTTGATTCTTGTCCTTACACACATGAAGTGGCTTGAGGTGAGTCGCGTATGGCTTTTTCTTCATACATAAATGAAGCCAACGACAATCATCGGCAGGAAGACAGACCGGATTTTTTGGGTGACTCACTTTGACAAACGTTGGCAGAGGGGTACTCCGAATTTTCGAAAGTTTTCTCGAGATGAGATTAATGCCATTTTGGAGTCTCCCACCAATCCAACTTATTGTCCCCAATGGTTGATTTGTTATTTGTGCTCGGGTTATGTAGCCTGCCTGCATCAACTCTTTCGCAAAATGTACAACTGCACCTTCCCGACCTGAGAGCTCGGCGAATTCGTCGTAAGAAGCGTGCCCGCATTTCTGGTAAAGTATTAGCTTGAAGCTGAATCCATGAGTATACATTCTCGTGTAATCATTCTTACACATGTCCAAATCATGCGTCGAGTAGCATTTGGTAAAATCTCATGTTTTCCAAGAAATTTCTGCGTGCTAGAATACATTCCGTTGAGCTTAGCATAATTATCTAAAGGTGATTTTGTTAGAATAATAATATGGCTCTTCGAACATAGCCCGGGCTCTGTAATTCTGGAGGAGGATCTCCTTCTTGGAGTTCTTTTCTGGATATTCACTGCTCTTACTGATATCCGATACTGTAGGTTTCTCGATCTCTTTAGTTTGATGTTCTGAGCCGCGGAAAAGAGAAGAAGGGCCTGTCAGACGTCCTCGGTATTTCTCAGACCTTTCTACCTCTCCCAAATTGATGGACAACTTCATATTTTCGAAACATTCTTGTGAAAATAAGCGAGGTTCATGGTGGTGCACTCGACTCCAAGTTTTAAGAGCATAACTCATGCAAACGTTCGCGTCAGCAGGAGAATATATAGCCCATAAGTATTCCCTATAGCCCAGACACAATAAGTGATCTATACGGTGCCAATCCGGCACGGCTTCAGAGTCCTTCTTTATCACGCGCAGAGAAGGAGGTTGTTTAGCTACTTGCAACAATAAAATGAACGTGGGTTTCTCATCCAAAGGTAGAGGGGAGGTACGCTCAACATCAAAGTTGGGAGTATCAACAAACTACTAAAAGTTTCGGGATGATCAATATCAAAAAGCGGGATGTTGAGAAAATGTAACTCGACCGTGTCTTCTAAGAGTCGGGAAAGTTTGTTAGCCTCTGTAACGAATGTGATTTGTTTAGGAGAAGTATCCTCACTTGTCACCCCACAATAATTGGTACATCAGTATTCCATAGAAACCCAAAAGATTCTCAATCGAAACAGCGCAAGCACTTTGCACATTATAGAAGAGAAGAAAAGGATGAAGAGCGTCTGAGACTCGAATCGGAAGGGGTGGATCAGTGAGCCGGCATAAAGCATAGTTCATCTGAATGATTCGATTTGACATCGGTAGACTTTTTGGAATGGGCTCTCTCTCATATTTTGTCTGTGAGGAACCGATCATCAGTTCCAGATAATTCGTAATCACGTTACTTAGGTTTGCTCTGCTCTTGTGGTTGCTTCTAGGTGACGAACATTTCGCATCGTCTGAATACAAGTCATCCGAATACAAATCGTCTGGAGAAAGTTCTTTTCTTTCGCTAATGCTGACAGGAGCTTTTCCCTGCTTTAACTTTGATTTCTTTGACCCAGAATCAGATTCCCATAAGTAATCCGCGGCAAGTCCTGGAGATGGCATGGAGGTGTCAAAGATGTTGAAGTTGTTGGTGATGTTGAAGGTACCGGGGGTATTTGAGGTACTGAATTTATTGGAAGTATCCGGGACGTTGGAGGTATTGGAACTATAGAAACAACTGGTATCGCTTCCCTCTCAAAGCCCTCCATAATCTCACTCCCCTCCTCCCTTCCCCCGTCCAATTCCCCCTCCAATCCCCTCCCGCACACCACTCCCCCACCCCTCTCATCCAACCCACAACCCCGCAGCACTTCCCT
>PHWZ01000315.1:0-45759 GCA_004379285.1 Botryotinia calthae | reverse complement strand
GGGGCCGGGGGCGGGGGAGGGGCCGGAATTCACACAACATTCAATGATGAAAACTCCTCACTTCTTGTATTTATCCGAAAAGCAGACCTGGATAATTAGGAAAATAAGACCAACAACACAAATCGGGATAGTCATATAGTTTGCCGCGAGCGAGTTGTATCTGAATTGAATTAGATTCTCCTAATCCATGTTTGTATTGTAACAGTTCTTGGTAATGCGTACAACAGGTATTCCGAAAAGGTTACCGAAAGTTTATATAGAAACGAAATTGGAAATCTAGGAAGGCTATGGAGATGGAGATGGAGATGGAGATTGGCACGGAGTGGGTGGAGGTGGAGTTGACGGAATGTGGTGGATGGAGAGAAAGAGAAAGGGGGGTGGGGGGTACGAAGAATTACGGAGCTTTATCGATTCACTGTTTATTGTTACCTCCTATTCTCGGGGGTTTTTTCGTCTAGGTCTCTGTATCAAAAGACGATTAATTGTGTATCTACAAGTTTTTGAATTAGTACGCGGAAACAATGCTGTACATTTTGAAGATGAATAGTCAAGAGCGAGGAAGGTTGCTGTGTTGCTTTGTTTCTGGTATTGGGTATGGGGATGCGGATGCGCATGCGGATGGAGTGCTGGTACGGGGGTGCGGGGGTATTCTCGATATTAAATATACTGTGTTTGGAGAGGAAGAAATTATGATGATGGGGTATGTGTGGATTGCATCGATTAGTATTATTGTTGTTGTTGTTGTGAGTTTTCTTTTCGAGCATTGCTATCGATAGTATAGTTTCTCTCGCTTCGTTTTTTGCCATCTCGTCTATATATGTATCATCCTCCTACAGCAGTTTCATCTCATCACTGTGGTCTTCTATTTATGAGCTTGGTTCGAATCGCATTTACTTTATCAATACATCATGCTCCTCGTTCTACAAATCCAATTTGAAAAATTCGTGGCGAGATTGACAATTAGAAGTCCCTAATCTTCCCTCTAGCGCATCATTTTTATATCTTTCAAAGAGTTTGATGGATGGACTGGAGGGGTTGATATAGATCGTCGATATACAATAATAAAGCTGATGATTTCTAAGGATTTCTGAACGAAACACGAGTGTGAAAGAAAGGGAAACGAGTAGATAATATTCCAACCCATATTCATCGCTACCCCCTTGGATCTCTTTTCCGACAAAGTCCTCATATGAATCTCAGACGCTTAACATTCAACTTGGTGATTTTTTATGAAAGCTACTGCAGACCGTGCAGGAGTGAGATATCCCGTATTCCCCTCAAAGCCAACATCAGTTCTATTGCACCTTGGAAATAGTTCTGTCCTTCACACTTCTATAGACAATGTTGGATTTATGAATTTTCTTGATTATTCTATTGTCGCTTTCAGGGTCTGATATCCAAGAAACTTGCGTTGTCAATGATTCGGATCACTGTGATGGTGCAGTAATCATACTCTCGCTATCTCTGGTGATGAATATTTTTGCTGTTCTCTGCCGAATAACGACAGCAAGAACAAAGAAAGAAATGCATCATACCCTTAGTGAACCATGTGTTCAAAGCCCCTCACAAGAAACGGCAACCAAATCCCAGGAGCCAAACAAAAGCAACAAAGAAAATCCAATCCTGAAAAATGAATGGAGTAAAAGATTCATCTCAAGCAAAACACCTGTAGCCAAGTCATCCTACTACCCTGCTGAAATTATTCAATTCCCAGTCTCAGTGCAAAATGTCCTCCGCAACTGGCCCTAAAATGCACTCAGATCCTCCGCCAAAACGATCCTCCTTCGCTCTTCGCTACTACGATTTTGCAGATGGACACAGCGATCTGAGTCCGCGCCCGACTTTAATCCCCCCTTTCCCGTCTTTTCCCACAACCTCAACATCTAGAAATCCATCCAACCTGAAACGCAACTGGGACGCGATTGAGACAAATCAAAGAAATCGTCTTCACTCTTTCACCACCCGCGAACTCCTCAATCTTGATGCAATAACTGAACGTCCAATGGCTGCATCTACACTGTCAGATGTACCTATTCTCGCTTTACTGCGAAGGACACAATGGGATAGTACAGGTAGATTGTTTGGAAGAAAAGAAGCGATTATTATCGATGACTGGGGAACAGGTAGAGAAGAAGAAGGTGGGATGTATGGACGTTGAAATTCAGGAAACGAGTATGTATGGGAAGCCTTGCGGCCAATTTTAACGATTGCAAATCAGTATTTGTTGTCAAGTCATATGTTACCTTGGGTGAATTACTCTTGATCCTTGATGTGCGAAGAAAATTTTAGTATACTTATTGAATTAGAGCTAGTATTGACTTCAATGGTAGTTTGACGCTTTACTTATTAGCCCTCGCAGACCTGTACCACCTGAAAGGAACCTACTCGACGTGCCCGATCTTCAATATTTTTCCCCTCGACACCTAGCTTATAACATTGAAGAGACTAAGAGGGCCCGTGATAAAATACTAAGTGCTGTTCTCTTGGATAAATATGACATTTTGTTTTCGTTCTTTGAGCCGGGCAAAAATCCATACACGGGGGAGGTTGACATAGACGCCGATGAGAACATGTACCCTGATAAGAACACGCTGGCTTTTGCAGATATTCGCTGGAGTAAGCGGAATCCAGGTGATGATAAAGAAAATCCATGTTATAATGTTTTACTCATGCTGAACGTTGATTTTATCACTCCATTGATTGTAGATAAATATTTGAACCATGCCGAACGATACGCAATATCATGGCGGATAGCCGTTGTAGTAAGTTCATGTTCCGAGCTCCTCATGCATACTGGCATCAAAACCAGTTTGTAATACTTTCATAGTAAGCGCTAATAAATCATAGATTGTACACGAATTAGTTCATGCTATAGAATTGGTTAGAAATTACCCCAGTCGAGAGGTTAAAGTGATCACCCCACCTGCCTCAATCGAACCATATTTCGAAGAAGAAGCTTTGGCTGAGCTAGGATACTCGTATGAAAATGCCGTGGGTTAAATGACCCCATAATCAAGCTAAAAAAAACTATGGAGCAAATTCTGACTTATGTATCAGGTTAATGGGGGATACATAGAAACAATGCTCAATGGCACCATATGGAACAACCGCCCTTTAGGCTATTGGCTAGTCACTCCTTGGCCAACGATCGAGATGATTCTTACCTATACATCCCCAACCGAAAACCCTCAACTCGACGGGGATCCACAACCTCCAAATTATAAATACTTACACCCCATCCCAGTGACTGTTTATGAAGACGTACAGTCTATATCGTTTTGGGAGCATGCAGTTCGGCCATACGGTCAAAAGATATTGTATTATCGAACTATGAGATCCAGTGTCGGGATCAAAGTCGAAGATGATTATGTATGGGGTAGAGATGATATCACAGGGCGAGTGAATGTCTCGCCATTAAGAAACGAGTCCAAATCATTTATAGACGATTTGGAACGGCTCAAAAACGCGTTGAGTTGTACACCAGAGGAAAAAGAAATCTTGCAAATTGGGAATAAACTAATAAAGACTGCAGAGTATGGAGCAGCGTTTTGGTCAGATTCGATTGTGCAACGACAGAATATCAACGAGTATATTATGATGATCGAGGACAACGAAATTAACAGCCTAAAAGACAACAACAATAAAATACAAATGTTTAAAATTTTAATGAAGGCAACAGAGAAGCATATTAGCCTGATGCAAAATCAGTTACGTATCGACGAATTAAATCGAACTATTTCAGCGGACCGGCGAATTGACCTTTTAAAGTTCAATCGGGGAATGAGAGCACTCATACATAGAGTCAAACTGGAATGGCAGATAGAACTTTCACATCCGGTCATTCATCTCAGCACTATATTGAATCATTTAGAAATGGCGTTGATGTATATTTTAGTCCCTGACCAACTCACTCAGCTAGTCGATACCGAGGACCACAGAGAAATCAACGTGATATCGCAAGCTCGTACCGAGTTTATCTCAGGAGATGTTGGAACTTGCCAAGAAACCATTTCACGAATTCACCAGAATCCAGGTACATCCTCGTATGCCATAACTTGCGCGGGAGTACTAGATCTAGCTTGTGCTTTTGAAAGTGGTCGCCGGGTTTGCGATGATACACAATATGAATTGGCAAAACGATACTTTGCGAGAATCAGATATTTAACTGGGCTCTATGATGGAGGGAAAAGAAAATGGATCGAGTTGCTGGGAAGTTGGATAAAATTCACTAGAGATTTAGTGAACAGTTTAGATTCTGGAGGAATGCATGGAATTGGGGTGCTCACAATGAGTACAAGAAAGAAAAGAAAGTTGGCGAAAGATGCTGGTGAAGATGCACCACCGTACAGACACCAGGAGAAAATTTAGACAAAAAAATGCTAATTGCAAGCCTAGAATGGAGAAAAAAAGCGTTACTCGGTAGGATTTATTTCCGGAGCACCCCGATCTCTGTTTGAAGTTGAAACTTGACGTTCCAATCTTGATGATGGGTGAAAATTTCGATGACATCCCTGACCAGACCATGAGAAAGGGAGGCGAAGGTTAGACACGGACGCATAGATGAGAAGATACCACCACCACGGCAAGAGCTAGTTCAATCTATGTTAGAAAAGAAATCCTTTTGCTGCTTGGCAGGCTCACTAGGGTTCCCGTCTAATGTTCAATCGATCTCTGTACATAGATATGTGATTCAGAGAAACTGCGAAAACCATTCTGTGTAGTTGAACGTTAATGTCCTAGTCTGATTGCTACTTAAACCGAGAAAATATAGCGAAAAGTTATGAGATGCCATTGATGTTGAAAAATTCTCACGTCTGCATATCCGAGCTCATTTTGCCTAATTTTAAAACGTGCTCCGTTAATCGAATATGCAGGATTGACGCAAGCCGGATGATCTACCGATAGAAAGACATAATGGCTTTATCGAATGGGTGCTGAAAAGGCCATAAAATGAGACATCATGATCTTATGTTATTGAAGATATACGTATGATGTAAAGAATACAGAGCGGAAGAGATGAGTGGTCAAAAAACGAGCAAAAGCCACAGTTTAGACGAAACTAAAGTCTGTTCTCATCAGGCCGCGGATTTGGTCAAAAATCGAACTCTGCCTATCGTAAGACAAGGTAAGGGGTGAAACAATTCAAGCATTCTTTACGCTGATGATCCATATCAGAATCTAGCCTCATCGCGGAGCACAAGTTTTGCTGGGATCTGACGCACAGCGATGTAAAGAACCTCTTCAAGCTATAAATTTCAAGTCCTCGTGTCATCCTGGGTTCCAACTTACATTTTGTATCACCAGTTTCTCAATTCGTGACATAATGGAATGTACTTCTCTCCTGACAGGAATTATATCCCAGCCCCTTACATCTTGGCGACTGCGGGGTAGTTGAATGGACGCGGTTCCGCATAGCTCGGGCTTGGCGTCTTAGCATTCTTGAGCTGCCAAGAGGAATATTTGTATTCTGCTTGCTGAGATCAGCTAACTCAAAGTCAATGTGGTGAGTGTTGTGGTACAATCAAATAACATATAAGGAGACGATGAAGGTCGACTGATTCAACCTTTAAGAGTTCAAGCTCATAGTTTTGGACCTACCTCTTCACAATTTGAAACCTTTTTAGTCTATTCCAAATTTTGGTTGTCTTAACCATTGAAAATATGCGCTCAACATCTTTATTGTATTTCCTCGCCGTAGGGCTGAGTGGTGTATTGGCAGCTCCGGGGTCTGCAGTCGGTAAGTCCTCCTAGATGGTCTCTGTGATAGTCATCTAATCTTTCATAGAGTCAAGAGCGGATAGTCCTGCAAGATGTCCCAAAATATTTTGTATCCCTGGAACTCACTTGTTTTGGAACCCCAAAACAAAGGTTTGCTCGTGCAAACTAGATGATGGGGAGAAGATTTGTTACACAACGACAAATTGCATTACCGCACATCATCCAGTATGGGACTCTGCCACCGAGACGTGTTCTTGCATACCTGATCAGACCGAAACTACTTGCCTTACTGCGACAACTTGTTTAGTTGGATCTCACCCTGTTTGGCACCCCGAAAGTTCAACCTGCAAATGCGAGCGCAATACGGTTAGAGAAGTCGATCCTGCCACATGCCCAACAATTCGGTGTGTATTCACTACTCACCCTGTATACCACCCTGAGACCAAGCGATGTACTTGTGAGCCAAATGTTCCTGTATGCCCAAACATAATATTCTGCGCCGGCGGTGCCCACAAAGTTCTTAAGCCCGACGCAAAGAAATGCACTTGCGAACTCGATAATCCTGTCCCTCCAACTTGTCCACTCCTTAAGTGTGTTGAAGGAAACCATCGTGTATACCACCCCGAAACCAAGAAGTGCCAATGCGACCCTGACTGTCCTGACCTTTTCTGTATTGCGGAGCAGAGGCCTACATACAACTCAGCAAGCAACTCATGCTCCTGTCAATGGATCCCAGGGTTGGAACCAAACAATCCGACAACACCTACCAGGGACGAGACCTGCTCTGATACAGTCTGCATTTCCGAGAAACATCCCGTGTATGATGCAAAGGCAGGTAAATGCACTTGTCAGTGGATCGATGGACTTGAGCCACCCCTTGAGCCAATAGACCCGTGCATCGGTATTTTCTGCATTTCGGAGATGCAGCCCGCTCTTAACGCAACGACTGGTCTATGCGAATGTGAATGGATTCCAGGTCTCGAACCAAAGAACACCGTTAAGCTTATCGAGACGTGTCCCGATATCCTTTGTATTGCCGAGAAACATCCCGTGTACAATACGACCAGTGGACAGTGCGGCTGTGAATGGATCGACGGATTTGGACCCGCTGCAAGCAAACTCTAGGTGTTAGAATTCAGGACTGGTGGATTTGAAGGGTAAGAGGCAAAAATTGAAAGTATCTCTTCGTCAGCTAAACCAATTAAATCCATCGCGTTGTTCAAATTCTAGAGCTTATTCCTGTCAATTCATTTGTCTCTTTGTGCAACAGATCGTAATGCATGCATAATTAATTTATGCAGCTGATTTGGTGGTTTGGTTGATTGGCAGAGCTCAGCCACCACCAACGCCTGATATGTCATAACTGGTGATTGTTGTAGCTTGTAGAATGGAAGGTCAAATGTTATATCATGACATCGATTTTTGGGTTTCTCATTCGAATTGTAAGCCTCGAAGAGAAGCGGTTGACAAGCGGCCATTCATGATACCAATAAAAAGCTGAGATCCGCGTCAATAGCATTTGTGCATTCCAATCTGCTGGAAAATCCATCGCCTACTATGAATGTTTAAATTCCGCGAAGGCGTCGAGCTTAGTGCCAAGTCGTCCAAGAACCCAAATTTGGTCCCACCTTCTCACAAGCCCCGCTTACACCGAAAACTGATATTTTAGTACCTATACCTATGCAATCTTGGATGATTCGTATCTCTTACATCGATTTGTGAGACTTTAAGTCAGGCTTCTGACTGTTCAAGATGCGCATCGATAAGACGTAGAACGAAAGCAGAGTCTGGAAATCTCACGAGGAGCTTCGACAAGCTCATGCATCGTATTCATCGAAGCTTGGCACGCGCTGGCTTTGGATTTGGACCTCTCATATTGTAGACAAATGAAATTTTGAAAGAGCAAGGCTTTTTGGTTAGTAGCGAATGAGGCGCAAGATCTCATTTGAAGGGCTTTATTGGCTTCCACTAAAGAAAAAGCCAAACTTCCTTTCATCCAGCTGTGAAATGTTTTAAGATTTCGGATCGAAAGTCCAATAAAGTCTCAGGTATTTTGATGCGGAACCTTTGGACTCTTTGCCTTGTGAAGCCAGTAGGGATAAAAATGAATTGCTATTGCCGCTTCGAGAACCATGTAAGGCGAATCATCCAACTGATTGTTTTGATAGCAGTGCTGCGAAACAGCATTCAAGGGGCTGCATCTAATGGCATTGATGAAGTGCTATTTCGCATCCACAATCGAACGGCTTGATGCATATACGATATCGCGTCGCTTTAAAGAATTTTTTGTGGCATGCTTGTCGGATAAAAGCTTCAGTTGATGATCGAGAGGCAATCTCAGCGTTTTGTAGCCTTGCCCATCGAGAGTGGCAAAGATAGAAAGACTCATACGATGTGCCTTATTCTCAAAAATCTTGAAGAAAGTAGGCAGACACGAGAACAAGGTCTGTTAGCCAAATTCCAGGTTTTCTGCAACTCTCATCAGATTGACCATGCACGACACAATATTTACCATGTCCTACACCATCTTCAGAGGATTTGAGTAATTCAAAGTCGGAAAATCTGCGTCTTTATGCGAGGAAGAAATTTGATGAAGATACTGTCTGTCAACTGTCGTTCCCTCTTTTTCAATGCAACGATTACAAGATAGGAAGGTGATGAAAAAGACGTGCTCGATTACATAAGCCAGCGTGATTTCACATGACGAGAGGGTTCACCACGTGAAGTGACCTTTACTTCTTCCCAAATTAATATTGTTACCGTTTTACCTATTAACTACCGTTATACAGCTCGGTGGCAGAGCTGTGATTATAGTGCCAAAACAAATTTACTAAGATGTATCGGTTCTCTAACGTCTCAATTTCTGATCTGAAAAGCAACATAGATAACAACATGAAATGGAGGAAGACATTGAGCAGTAGGATGTCTAGGCTAGGGACAGGAAACTTCACTGCTATTCTTCCATTCTCAAAAAAACTAGATTTATCGATGCTTGAGTGCTAGAGATGGTACAGAATACAAATGTACAGGGAAGAATCTCAACGAAAAGTAAGCTGTAATAACCAGGACTGAGCAAACGATTGACGGATGACACTCAGCTTATAACTATCCTGTCTCATATGCCCACAGGTAGCTAGGCTGTAAAATGGGGTCCCATGGGACGGGTTTTCGATCCAACATCCCACCCATTAGGACTCCATAGATTAGGTAGGTAATATATCAAATAGATATCCCATTCATAGATTACTCAATAGATTATCAAAACTCTAATAGATTTAATAGATAGTATATAGATATAGTTTTCTAATATACAGAATGAAAAATTGAATAATTATACTACACCGATTTAACTAATTGAAACTAGCTTTGATTAACAGAATGATTTTATTAGTAGTAAAATAAAAACAATATAATATGGATACCCATTAAATAATAGAATAGGTTTTCGAAAATCCTATCTACCTATTGAGTACTTAATGAGGCCTACTACCCACCCATTAGAACCATTACCCAGTGGGTGGGACCCCACCCACTGGGTTTTCTATGCAGACTACAGGTAGCCCATATGATCCATGACTCTGATTGTAATGAAGGAAAAAACTTCATTTGAATAACATAAGATTCGAGCTGCCTTATTTTAAGCATTTTCAATGTGATTTTGGATGTTCTGAGACGATTCGTAGTCCAGCTTTCGGCGTTGATCTGATAGCACTGAGCTAGAACAGCAATGAGGTAAAAAGCGCGATCCCTCTGGTAGTAATAAGAGAAGTATACAAAGGCGAAGCCAGATTTAAAATACACAGATATGCCTCCTCGAAAGTTGACTAACCGACTATGATACAAGCTATAACCTGTCATATGTTAGTTGTTGACCGTTTATGAAATTTAAAGATTGTTCAATATGTGGCAATGCAATTTCTGGAGGTGAAGGTTATATCGTATCGTTTAACACAATATTACATTTGTCTTCAAGTGTGTGTAAACAAGATAGAATAGGTCTTATATTATCATTATGTCCAGTGACTTCGCTGCCCATTCAATGTGATCCACACTCCACACTAATAAGCAGCATAACATTAGGCACAAATTTTAAGCCTTTTCGAGAATTCATTTCTGCGATAATCTCATTTTTAGAAACGAGGGCAGCATTTTTAACGACCGGAAAGTCGTAATTAGATTTAGAAATGCGAGATT
This sequence comes from Botryotinia calthae, assembly GCA_004379285.1. NCBI lineage: Eukaryota > Fungi > Ascomycota > Leotiomycetes > Helotiales > Sclerotiniaceae > Botryotinia > Botryotinia calthae. The sequence continues at coordinate 35,847 of PHWZ01000315.1, read as the reverse complement.
GTCATCGCGAGATGAAAGTCTAACCTGTTAGATCTCATCTCAGCAGGTGTGAGCCTCCAGATTTTCATCAGCCATCACGCTAGTTGTTAACTTTTGGTCAGGGATGAGGTGCTGGGGTGGGAAATCCCAGGTTTAGATTGCCTTCCAGACAAGCGTCGAAGCCGACAAGATCAAAGGAAGGGTCAAACATAGAGAAGAGATCAATGTCACCCGTAGCATTAAGGTCGAAGAGTGACGGGTCGAAATCTTGCATCCCAGTATATATTGGAGCGATAGACGGAATGATTTGAGCGTTGGAGTTGGGAGCTCCAGATTCTATTTCAAAGGTCAGGTCTGAGTATTAAAATGAATTAAGACATGAGATCGTTCGAAAGACAATAATGTTTTGTTGAATTAATTCCGAACATTGAATTTGTGTGAAACAAAATCGGCTAAACTACCTACCATGTTGGGGAAGAAATGCTTATAGCAGAAGCAAATCGTACAGAAGTGAAAAGTGCAGGACTTACGATTCTCAGTATTTGTCATTGGCGTACTGTTCTCAGTGACCATTGAGCTATTCTCAGAAATGTTGCTGACATCGTGCTGTGGCACCGTAGGTCTATTCTCTGAAGAGACGGTAGAAAATACTCTGTCGATTTCCCTGAGCATTTTCTTTCCCATATTTGCAGCATTAGCAGCAGTACAGTACTGACTTTCAAGGCCTTCCAAAAGCCTACAACTAGCTTGGAATTGACCTCGAGCGCGCATCCGATGAACAGGTAGTTTGTTGTGGCGCATTTCTCGTTAAGCAATGCTCAGAGAAAGTGATATAGCGTATGGCACGAAAGGAAATAGAACAAGTTGGTCCTGTAGCTCGTGTGGAGTGGTGGATGATAGAATACTGGTCGAGAGGGCTTGTCGAAGGTAGGAAGGCGTGGAACGCTTGGGTTCGGCCCAAATATGGGATCGAAGAGAAATAATAGAGATGCTGTGATAGAAAATTTCAATTGTTGCTAGACACTACATGAGTAAAATATCATCCGAGCCAAACATCAATCATGAACGAAACTTAGATAGAGCAATTCAATATTCCCGACTGGTAGACTTGGTATGATGGTTTGTGTATCATTCAATGATCAGCATCGATTTGAAATCGAATCCTGCAAGCAGTCATGTGATGGACAAAATTCAACCACTTTGGAAGATTCAAGACGGTGTTGTAATTTCACAAGAACTCATTATTCCGAATGAAATAAGAACTTAGAGAACTTGTATTATTGGACTACTGTCCAGAATATTGGATAACCCAGAAAGAGAAGTGGAGTGATTAGAGGATAACATACCAAGAGAGGAAGTACCAATATGTGCAGCCGCGCATTCCAAAACCAACTCTTCAAAAGCAGGGAATTGAACATCCATACCACCTTGTTCTGATTGATTCGGAGGTCGATATATCTCGATGACATTGTCAAGTAATGATATCACCTGTAGAAATAGACGGAAGGCAGGTTCTTGCTGATTAAAGCATTGATGGAGATCTCTCCTCATGTCTCGTTCATGCATCAAGACAGGACGACCATGAAATGCAGCATTCATGCGATCTAGAGCATATACACAACATAGAAGCTTTGCACTTGCATCCTCCACCTGACCTTTGAGATGTAATCCCATGCCCTCAAGGTAATGAGTAGCCTTTCCAGAGAATTGAGATGCAAGGTCTTCACTGCTAGAATTATCGATGAATAGAGAGAGGAGACAGAGGGCCTGGATCAGGACAATTTTGTCGGTCACGATGCCTAGTTCAATCGTCAACCTCATTGCACCGGACACCTTTTCGCCGAACGCTTTACAGGTCATCGGTGGGCCTGCTTCATCCAGTATGATATGATCCGCGGCAGCGAAATTCTTGGATGCTGCCAGGCAAATGGCTTGCTCCAGTAGAGCTCGACAAGGAACTGAAGGGGCTAGATTGCGGAACATGGTCTCATTGATGATGGGAAAGATGGTATTAATCTTCTCAAAGTATATCCGAGATAATACTTCGAGATGAGGCTTAGGTGGCATCGTCGACAAACAGTCTTGTTCTATGAGAGGCACTAGAACATCACGGACCAAAGGCGGACATCCATAGAATAGGTTTGAGCTCGTCTGTTGTAAATTCGAAAAATGGTGAGGCTTTTTCCCGAGTGTTGAAGAGAGGTATACCCCAACGCTGTCCGGCAATACGCCACGAATGGCATCTGGACTGGTAGCAGCCAGAAAGATCGATTCTGGGTTCAAATCTCCAATGAATCGAGACTGAACACCAGTAGGTTCTTGGGAATGAGACGTGTTCGATTGGATACGAGTACCGCCGCTCAATATCCTAGCAGCTTCGAGGTCTTGATCACTACTTGCTAAAGTTGATGCAGCAGGAGAGATATGGCCAGTCTCCTCACGAGATGTTGTGCTTTGATATTCGGCATCTGTGCTACAAGAGAGGGAACTTGCAGTGTATGGCTTAGCCGCTTGAGAAACCCGGTCATCGGAGTTGACTTGGCCAGATGCTCTTACAGGCGAAGAATTCGTTGAAATTGCATTACTACCATGGTTGCATCGCTTCTTCCGCTTTCTACAGGAGTCACATGCCTTTTGTGCCTGTTGCCTCTTGATGGACCCAGTCCCATTGGAAGCTACAAATTTAAACATTGTGTCGGAGTGTGGTGTGGCGAATGCAACCCTGTCGGAGATGGTTGGTTTGGCGGATTTAACTTCTTCCGGGATCGTTAAACCAAGTAATTGCAAATAGGAGCATCTATGGTGACCTTATCCTATTGTGTTTTATAGATGAGAAAGTCCAATGACATAGGTCAAATGCAAAACAAAGTAGGCCAAGCTCTTCCAGCAGCCTTAGAATGAAGGATCTTGAAGTCTTTCAAACGACCATGTGATCTTGCACAACCAGTTTGCAGCAAACCTCCAGTATGTACGACTACCAGCACCTCGGATGGAGACTCAGAGGAGTTCTTCGGAAGTAGGTAATAAAAACGTGGATAGGTTAAAGATCCACCTTAATCGTGAGCGGAGTTTCCAAATACGTTTAGCCCTTCGTACAGCATCTATATTTCTATCAAGACACACGAAAGGATCATAGGACTCTTAATGTTCCACCTCAAAGCTGACGGGGAAATAGTACCTTGAAGTTAGAAATCCATTGAGGCAAAATTCAGATTCCAAAGCCACATAGTCTTACGCCAGGCCTGACAGCTTTTTTCAATGTTCTGAGCAGTCTATTAAATCGTCATCCCCGAGGCTCAATTATCCAGTCGGAAGGGGTTTGAAGAAAGTTTTTGAAAAGTTTGCTGAGCTGAGTAGACCTCGGTTAGTGGCTGATACAATCATGCACCAGATGCGATACAAAAGCCTTACATAATCAGGCTCGGACCGAGGATTCTAGACGAAATAATGAAGCTCACTCCAAAATATAATATTGAGTTTCGAACGAAAATTTGATTTTGAAATTTAAACCCGTCCATTGAAAAGTTTTCGACTATAACACCAAATGTGTTCAGCCCATGACTTGCCGCTTCAATCATTGCTATTTCACTACCGCGACAATTGAGCACCATGCGAACCAGAACCACTATGGCGACGTTTGTGAGCAGCATGAACAACCGCGCGTCGCACATCGACGCCCCTTGTTCTGCGAATAGATCTCAGATACCTAATTGAGGATATATGAGATTCGCCTTCTCATTCGACATCGGAATATCCAATGGAGCAATTTCAGTCCCCACTCGAAGCAAGCAGTCCAATGCCATCTCTCAACCTCTCGCGTTCATTAAAACATGTGCACGATGTGCATAAAAGATTCATAGGAGTGACAGCAACTTACCATAATGTTTAATAGAGGACGGAATTTGATATGATATCTTGGTGATTAGTGAGGCAAATGGCTCGTGTCTTCAGCAGGTCATCGGTGGGCAGATATCTGAATATATGAAAAGTCTGGGAGAACGCAGCTGCACGAGCGGCCGAATCCATGAGCTATGCGAGTGTGGTTTTTGTTAATTAACTACGTGGAAGTGTTCACAAGGTGCCGAATAACTCCTTTATAAGCTTGCCTTTCTTCTATAGTTTGCATCGCAATTTACTCAACGTCGTTGCTTTCGAAACAGGTAAGTAGAGCCGCATTGGTATTTTAAAGTCTAGGAAAAACTCGGCCGCTTGCTATGGATTCTTTCCCCTCAATATTCATCCGCAATGCATTGTGCTGGAAGCCGAATTTCCCGGAATCGGCACTTGAAGGGGCATGGTAAAGTTGTTGGGTTATTTGTCATGAACTCGACCACTTGGAAACGATGAGCTCAAGCTACGTTTGATTGAGAGCCAAATGCACAAATCATTGATACTGTCTCACCTGTATGAACCGTTGCTTATATCCTGATCTTCCTAACTAAGTAATCACAAGCAGTTTGCCCTCTACCGTTCCAGTCTAAACGTGTCTATCACAGCTCAATTGACTTTTCGCTCGAGGTTATACAAATGCTCTCCCGTCCTATTAAAGTTCTCCTCATACAGCACTCTTAGAAGCTAATAACTAGAGCAGCACAACATGATGATCAGAATCTCGTGGCACAAGTGAATGCGAACTTGCTTCGTACACAACTGATTTGTTGCACTACCTCGGACTCGGGTAGCTACCGCTCTTGTTGTTCCATCGTTGGCTGTATTGGTTCATATTTTTTTGATGGGGATATCGGACACATCTTGGCCGGTAACTATCTCAATGCTTCAACCCTAAGAGTAGTGGATGGATGAATAGAGTGAGAGACATACCATACTGACAATTGACCCCGGATGATTTTTGCTTGATAGATAGATAGATAGATAAGCAGGCTGATATGTGAGGAGGCGGGATACGGTTCAAGCGTCAGTGAATGCACATTTACAACGTCACATTTTCGGAGCGAATTCTCAAGCGGCTGTTGTCATCATCGTCACCGTTATCAAATCATATGCCAAAGATTCATTTTGAGAATTGCCTGGCTCGCCTGGGAAACCTCCCAGATTCGACTTGATGCTACCCCGCCATTAAATTTTGTTGTCTGTGCACAGGTTCCTGAAAATATTATTACCACCACAGCCACACACGGTCATCGGAGTTCTCGATTTGGTCATGCCGCCAATCATGCCGCCAAAACAACTGGTACTATATGAGTTCACCAATTTGCATGAACTGTACTGACGTTTTGGATACGTTTTTATATTTAAAAAGCACTTTCAAATTTGCTTCTATAGGCCAAATACTCTCTACATAAACTTTCCTTCACGAGCAATTGCAACCATCCATCCAGAATTTCTGTCATTTTGTAAGTATTAGACACATTCACTTTCGAACCTCTCTGTTCCTGATTTCCGGTCCAAGTTCTCGGCATAGAGAGGATTCACCACTCAACAGTCACCCAAGTCTCATAGTCTAGAGAGCAGTCACAAGGTTGAATACGTCTCCATGTTGTCTCACGCGCGCCTCGTCTCCTCCTTTCGCCAAACATCTTCTCTTCTAAAATATAAACCCAACTTTACCATCCATGAATCCTCTTTTGTCAACCACAAATCCAAGTTCACAATTCGCAACCTCGCGACACAAGCTAAATCATTCAATATATCTTCCATGAATGCCATGAACCCAAAGGAAGAAGGCGATATCTCTTCCGTCTTCGTCTCACTCTCCTGCGCCAAGCCTACACCACTTCCAGAACGCTTTGCTGATATCAAGCGCAACCTTATCCGTGGCCACGAGGAGGCTGTTCAAGCATCTTTCACTCGCCTTATTGAACAACTTGCGGTTGAGAATCGAAAAGTTGCAGAGTTGGGCCCGAAGATTATCCCAAGTGTGACTTTCAAGGATGTTCTTGAGAAGAACGTGAGTGAAAAGCAGTTGAAGGATATGAGAGATAAGGGTGCACTTGTCATTCGGGGTGTCGTGGATGAGACAATCGCAAGAGGTTATAAGCAGGAGGTCGAAGACTATGTTAAGTTAAACCCTAGCACTAAGGGTAAGTTATCTCTATGGTTTCATTCCGAATTCCTTTCCATTCATATTCCCCCAAATTGAAGGACAACCCCACGCTTGTTCATCGAGAAAACTGGCATAGTTCGGCAAATCTGACAAAAATAGGCTTCCCACCCAATGATCCACAAGTCTACGAGCTCTACTGGTCCCCACCACAAGTTAAAGCTCGTGGTCATCCAAATATGATCATTGCCCAAAAGTTCCTCCTCAACCTCTGGCACTCCGCCGATCCTAACTCGCCCATTTCCATTTCTCAACCAGTCACCTACGCTGACCGTGTCCGCATCCGTTAACCTGGTGATGCTATCTTTGCTCTCGGTCCTCACGCCGATGGCGGATCTGTTGAACGCTGGGAACCCAATGGCTACGGTGTCAACGGAGTATATGACACTATTTTCCATGGAAAGTGGGAAGAATTTGATCCTTTCGAGTCTTCATCACGTGTTCCTGCTGTTAGCGATCTCTATCATGGTGGAGGAAGCTGCTCCATGTTCCGTATGTTCCAGGCCTGGCTCAGCATGTCCCACACTTCGCCTGGAGAAGGCACGTTGAAGGTTAATCCACTTATCAAGCTTACCACTGCTTACTTCTTACTTCGACCTTTCTTTGAGCCTATTAAGGAATTGCCAGAGGGAAAAGAGGATGAGTATACTGCGGAATACCTCAGTCCCGAGAATTGGAGATTGATCCCAACTGATAAGATGACCACTGCTCTCCATGGTGCTACTCCAAGCTGTGGACAGGAGATGACCGAAAAGCTTCACCCACATCTGGATTTGAAGAATACTATGGTCCACGTTCCAAAGATTAACCCAGGCGACTACGTTGCTTGGCACTGTGATAGTAAGTCTTTTTCTCCCAAATCTTGTTATTATATTTGCACAGTTGCATTGACTAATCCTGTTAATTTTATAGTGATCCACGCTGTAGACAAAACTCATGCTGGTAAATCCGACAGTTCCGTTCTATATATTCCCGCTTGTCCTCTCACCCCTATCAACGCCGAAGCACTTGCCCTCCAACGCGATACCTTTCTCTCCGGCGTTCCAGGTCCTGATTTCCCAGGTGGAAAGGGCGAGAGTGAGCATATTGGTAGACCAGGTCTCGATGAAGTCGAGTCTTGGACTGGTGAAGAGGGATTAAGAGCTATGGGCTTGAGCAGATTTGTTGTTGAGAGTGAGAAGGGAGCTGGTATTGAAAAGGCTGTCGAGATCGGAAATAATTATCTGGGATTTTAGACAAACGTGAATGAACTGCTCATTGTTTGACAATAGACAGGGTGGGATGGGGTGGCATGAAGATTTCACGACAGTGGTTTTAGATTGCGATGGGGAGTCATTATGATGGAGCCAGAATGGAACGGCGTCAGATTCTCTTTCGCATATCCAAATCTAAGATTTCTTTCCCTACCTTGAGGGAATGAAATGCCAGATCGGGAATTTACTCATTTTATTATCGGGAAGGGAAAATTGACATTGAGCAAAGCTCAATGATAGGATACATTAAGCAGTGTCTAGCAAAAGTCAATAGCAACGGCTCAAACCAAAAATATCGACATTGATCTACTAATATTCATGATCGACTTCCCCAATATCATGCGTCCATTGTGAAAAGTGGTGAAAGCTCCCCACAAGGTTTCCTGATGGAAAATACTAACCCATCATACATGTCAAGCTGACTTGTTGGTATATATTGGTGAAGTTCCGAAGGCTGAATCCAACTTCGTATGAAGGCTAAACTTGGAAGGTTCAAGAGTCTTAATTTTCGATTATGAACACGCATTCACGATAACAGTGATACTTTAGAGTCTTCAAATTTAGCATTTAGATAGCAAAAAGAAACTTGCGACTAGTGCTCTAGGCATATCTGAATTGTGTGGTATCTCTCCACGCTATATGAGCGAATTCTGTTGTTTCCTATGTGAGATCATCGCCCGCGTAGAAATAATAAGATAGTTCCGCTCAAAGATTAATATGATCAAAGATACCAATTTGTTTTACGCTCTTTTATATCGTATATCCATTAACCCGAGTAGATTTCATCATGCAAAATCCAGATTCTGTACTAAAAAGGGAAAAGTACTTCATGAGTGTGACGTTACACAGGAGATGGCAAAGCCCAAAGACACCATTTGACCCAAGCTTCACTGTCAGCAGCAATATTTTCATTATATAGAAGTGGCTTATTGGCATTGAGTTTACTGCTATACTAATTTACGCCTCTAGTATCAAGGCTTGAAATTGCATAGGTGAACTAAACCCAACTTCTGCTAGTGGGGCCTGATTATTTAACGACGTGCATTCTGGTCATCTTGGAGACCAATTTCATGTCATCGGTTTTTGTTGATTAAGCAGGAATATCCAGTTCAGGCTTTGCTTTTGCATCTGCGAACCCAACAGCTAAGAGCAGAGGTACCAAAGCGAAAGGACACCAGGCAACTGAAACAATGACAATAGCCGAGCCGATAACCATCGTAAACAGACAGCGATCCAGCTTATTGGCCAGACTTTCAATATCTCTTCCGGTAGCAGCTGTAGAATAACCGCTTGTTGTACTTGATACGCTGTTCCCAACTGTCCCGCTAGTTGTTGTGGTTGCAGTAGTTGGACTGCTCAGACCAAAACCATCAGCAGCAACAACACCTTCTCCTAGACTTCCAGACTCTAGCTCTCCCACATTGTTTTTCCAGTCTGTGGTAGTGCCTTGGTTGCCTTTGGGATAGTATTGACATAGCAGAAACAAGGAAACTCCAGGCGTAGCCGGGTCTGGTGATGATCCGGGTGCTAAAATGGAATTTCATGTTAGCCTATTACTCTTACTCTTGACTATGTAGTAGGCTTTTGGATATCAAGCACAAAAGAAGAGCACAATTATCACAACGTGATCCAAGCTGACTAGAAGAACTTACGGCAATTATTCCAAGCACACCCAATAGACGTGGTGCTTTTCCATACCATCTGCGTAAATTGTTTTGTAGAATTAGTCGGTCCTGGTTCTGACCAATTGTAGAACTGACGTTCTAATCCTAAGTGGTTGACGATTCCAAAGACACTGGTGGGTATAATAGACACAAATGATTTTCCTATTCCAGGAGTTGACTGTAATTACAACGTAAGTAAGTACAGCAGCCGACGTATGAAAATACTTTAAGATATGGATGCGCTATGTCAGAGGAAAACATACCTCAAGATCCCAGACACATCCTGCGACCCAATTTGAACTGGAATCAGCCAAAGTATCGTTCCAAACAAGAGGCAGTGCTCCATGTGCAGCTCTGTACCAATTTTGGGCGTTAAGAATCTGAATCTTGAACTGGTCTGGTGAGCTGAATCCTGTTTCCTTTGGTGAGGCTTGAGTATTCAAGGTCGGGACTGAAGTCTGAGTCTTGCTTGGGCTGGAAGTGATTGAAGTAGCTTGGGAATCATTTTCACTTAGACTGCATAATGTTTGTGTCAAAGAAAGCGGAAACTGAAGCTCTGTTGTGGAGGGATAACTAGGTGCTGTAGAGTTATTGACCAGTAAGGGAACCAGAGTCTGGATTGCGGTTGTGGTTGGAGTATCATCTGATGTTGATAAGGTTACCAAGGTTTCTGGAACCAAAGTTTCAATGTTAATTTGTCCTATTGCACACTGAAAGAGCAAAAGGAAGGTAATCCACCACGAAAGAAACATGATGACTTCTGTTTTTTGTTCTTTTTTGACTGTTGTTTGAATCTTAATGAAGAGACGTTTCTTAACCCAGAACCTCAGCAGGGTATGAAAAAGCAGAATCGAGAATGGGGGGCAATTGATTGAAATCTTTTAAATTTTAAGCAGAAGAGACATAGGACTTTCATGACCCGACCTCCCATTAACAAGTTGCTTCAACTTATCAAGGGTGAATATTGCTTCAGGATTTATCGTATGCTTTGAACTCCCTAATCACTCTTTTTCAGCGCCAAACTGTGGAGTGTGAATATACTTACTAGACACGTTTGTTTGGAAACATTTCACAAGCTTCACTGGAACTGTATCTTTTATTTTTATTACTGGCTAAAAGCTGAGCCTTGTGTCATTCACTGTTATGCAAATACCTTGTGGAGTGTTTTCACTTTGGTAATCCAATCCAAAATAACCCTGCATTTTATGAGTGATTAGACGGCCCCTACTGAGATATTTTGATTTATTTGATTCATGAGTTAACAAGTGTACGTGGCGTTTACAGGTCTAAATGCCAATTCCAGAGAACCTTTCTCAGTTTTTCGCAAGCTCTCCCTTGACCCATTTTTCTAAACCTCCTCTGGCAATGATCTCTTGCACATTAGGTGGTAACTCTCCAACCTTCTGACTCCACTTTTCACCACCCTCACCTTCCTGTACCTCTACCTTGCTTCTTCTAACGTCCCAAACAAACTTCCATCCAGTTCTTCTAGTCAAGATCTTCTCTCCTTGTGGCACGGCTTGTTCAGCTGGCTTTGGCGAGTCAAGACTTTCGCTATTCTCACTTGGTTCAGTGACTTCTTTCTTTGGCACTGGTGCAGAAGCAGCAAAGTGCTCCCTGAGTCTTTGTACTAATCTTGGAACCTCAACTCCCATCAAAGCATTGTTAATACTATTCCTGGAGAAAATGTTTCCGAAGCTGCCAGCAACTACCATGGGAATCTTCTTGGCGAGGATGGCAGTAGCAGCCTGTTCTCTAGAACTGCCACAACCAAAGTTAAAGCCGGAGACTAGGATGTCACCTTCACGAGCGATCGTGCGGAATTCTTTATCGTAGTTCTCCATGCATACTTCAGCCATCTTCTCAACCGAGACACCATCTTGGTAGGTATATTTGCCAGGATAGATAGCATCTGTGTTGACGTTATCAGCGTCACAGAAAACAATCTCACCCTCAACCTTTTCTGGGAAACCAGGAAGAATCTCTGTTAATGATTCGGAATCAGTTTCCTCGGGCTTCGAGGAAGTACCAAAGAGACTAGACTCAGCTCCATCAACGATCGATTCTGCTTGTGAGATAAGTTTCTCAAGTGCTTCCTCGATACTGATAGCTTTATCTTCTTCAACGTTTCCGTTCCCTTCCCCAAGAACAACCTTGTTCACACCGATCGGTGGCTGGTACCATCCGGGACCTGAAATATAGCCACTAAGAGCGCTGGCAGCGACGACCTCGGGACTCGCCAGATATGCCTTTGCGTCGGTAGATCCCATGCGGCCCTTGAAGTTTCGGTTACTTGCGCTGATACCAACCTCACCTGGTTCTAGTAAACCAGTTCCGAGTCCGATACATGGGCCGCATCCTGATGGCAAGGGTTGTGCACCAGCTGCGAGAAGTGCTTGCCAGTCACCTGCTTCTTCGGCAGCTTCTTGCTCGGGAATTGAAGCAGCAGCGATGTAGAAATTGACACCTTCGGGAATTTTGGGAATCGTCTTATCGGGGGAAGACTCAGCAGCATCCTTAAAAACCTTGGCAGCAGCAGCAAGTTCGGAAGCACGAGAATTGGTACATGATACGAGGTATGCCTTGTTAAGTTTGATCTTTTGCGCTTCCAGATCGCGGATGGGTGTGGCGATTTTGACACTGTTGGGACCGGCAACATAAGGAGAGAGAGTCGAAAGATTGAGGTACAAAGATTTGGCATAGGTAGCTCCCTTATCTGCTACAAGTTGATTTTGGACCAGGTCGTCAATGCGAGCATGTGTGAAGCGGGGTTCTTTGCCATTCTTCGGGTCAAACATTGCACTTGTGGTAGCCTTATATCTCAACCATTTTTCGAGGACCGAATCGATTGGAAACAAACCTGATAAAGCACCCCATTCTGTTGTCATGTTTGCAATAGTAAGTCTATCATCGATGGGTAAACTGCGCATTGTTTGTTCCGATCCCGTGAATTCAATGGCGTGGTTGAGGACGTCGTCACTGTTGAATAGACCGCAAAGTGCAACAATGACATCTTTTCCTGTAACTCCGATTGGCAAAACTCCAGTGAGGGTGACTTTAGCGATTGGTGGAATCTGCCACCAGGTTCGACCTGTTGCCCAAATACTTGCGGCATCTGTTCGGACCATAGGTGTACCCAAGCATCCAATACCACCATACATGTTACTATGACTATCTGAAGCAACAGTAACAGTTCCAGGCCAAGCGTATCCTTCCTCTACCATAATCTGATGTCCAATTCCTCGTCCTGCGGGGTAAAAGTCCACCCCTTGCTGGCGTGCAAATTCCTCAATTTGTTTGTATTTCTTAAGATTCGTTTCGCTTTTGTTTTGTACATCGTGATCGAGAGTACAAACAATTTGATTGGTATTGTGGATTTTGGTTGCACCAATGGACATAAATTTGGTTGCGACGGGCCAAGAATTGCTAGATATCATTAGAATCAACGAGTAGCGGCTTTGGATGATGTTGACTCACTCATGGGTCATGCAGTGATGGGGTGAGAGGGTAACATAATCTGTGAACAACGTATCAGCATGTATACACGTTTAAATTTGATTCAATAGCAATTGAAAAATGGTAGACACTGGTCTTCCACACTTTCCAGTGTTAAATATTAATTTCATACCTCCAGACTTCACAACCTTATCCTTCGCAAGTCCAAGGGAATATCGTTGAACGATTTTCTCTGTGAGCGTCTGCGCAACACGAGGCGTAGTCTTTAGGGGAGATAAAATGGCCGAAGAGTTTGGATCTTCAGTCTGCGAGTGAAATACATCTTGCCAACGTCTCGCCGTCGCCGTATATGCACGATAGCCCCCGCGGAGAGCTCCCAATTCGTGTAAAGGACGGGAAGCCCTGACTCGCAGGCCCTTTGGACCAATTCTCTAGTGAAGCAATAATCAGCGAAGGAAATTATCTCGAAACAAACTATACTTACCAACAACATGGCTCAAGAATTCATTGATTTCTTTTTGAATATCGAGAAATTCAAACAATTCTCTAGATTTTATCACACAATCGTCAGAATTCCCGATAACCTATCAACGTCAAGGATTCAAAGCGGTCACTATCATTCTGCTACACTAGTGTCATATTTGACTAGTGTGCGTGTCCTGAATCGGCGTTGTTGTGATTGGTGGAGGCGGTACGTCTGATCTCCCCTGTCACCAAGCGACATATGGAGTATAAAAAACTAACTGAATAGCACGCGGCTTCAAGATACCAAAGATATACACACAATGGTTGCAGATTAATGTGCTTTGTTATCTGTATTTTCTACTTAAATCTGCTTAGCCTTTTTTTTGATCAAGTGGCAAAACTGCTTGAAGACTTCAGTTTGCCGTCGACCTTGAAGCTAATCAATCTGAAGTCAAAGTTGTCTCGGTTCTTGTAATCTAGTCAATTACCTTTCATCGTATCATACCGAATCTCCCGATGATCTCAACTCTCGCTCTTCTTAAACTATGGGCTATAGTTTGTGACTCCCATGGTCTTTCTGGGGCGAGATCCTATTTCAAAGCAAGTGCGATGGATAAAGATGTGATTCTCTTCGCAGCTGCTTTACCCTTACAAGTACATTTTTATCATTTCTAGCTTGACCCAGAGCCATCATCATGCTTGTTCCTTCTTCACCTGATGATGCCTTCACAACAAAATGTTTCGTCGCATACATCAAATCAATTTCTGCTCATTCTCTGGTTATCTTAAGCCAGAAACTAATTCCAAATCGACACCGAATCCAAAACCATGGATAATTCCCTTGATTTAACAGAATGCTCAAATTTCCCAAATAATTGTGGTCCACTATCAGCTGACATAGAGATCGAAGGAGTTGGCGTATGTTCCACTCAAGATATCAGTAGTTGAATGATGTTTCTAATCTATAGGCAGATTTATATCTCCTTCCTTGCCACAGCGCTTTTAACACTCTCGGCAGCAGTTATACGTCTCCCATGCCAACTTGCCCTTCATTCTCATGAATACACCGAACATGCAAAACCGGAACATCACGATTTTGATCATCAATCAAACAAAGGTACAGCAGCGAATTTGTACCACGCAGCTAAGGAGAAAGTACGAATTTACCGAAGATGGATCCTTCTTCGATATTCAAACAAACCAAATCTCCCTAGATACAGGCTTATAAACGCGGCCTTGACTCCACTTATCCTTTCACTTGCAGATCAACAGTTAGTGACAAGTTCCGCTGTCATGATTGCCGGACTCTACAATTTTCACACAATCAGCGCCTTCCATTACAACATCATTGTATACCTAGCTTGGTTCTCTAGCTTTATACACACAGTAGCTTTCGTTTCCATGGGCGATCATTTTTTGCAAAATCACATATTGGCAGGAATTAGATTCTGTGGATACATCGGCAACTTTATACTTTTTATATTCGCACAATCTCGAGCAAGGAGCTTTGGAAATACAGCTGGCATGTATAGATCGTACAACAGCGAGCATGTATCTGGTGAAGCAGCAGCTTGTCTTGCAAGATGTGCAGCCCAGTTTCCATATAAAGGCTATGACCATCAACTTCGTATCGCTACCTTATCCTTCCTTTTCTTCCAAGCATTTCTCCAATGCATTCCACAGTGCATTCGGAATGGCTTCAGTCTATCTATTTACAGCTGGTGTTTGAGATTTCTTTGCATCGCTGATCGCGAGAGGTTGTGTCTCTGGCTAGCTTACACCTTTCAGACGGTAATTGTATCGTTTTGGGTGATACCTATTCCTCCCATCTTACTCGGACTGGTATTTGGCGTTAAACGTGCCCTTATATTCAGGGAGGTATCCCGATATCCAGGTTTAGAAACCACCGAAGACTTCATCGAGCAGCAAAATGCATGGACATTTGGTCAATTCGTTGCCTGTATTCTTCTAGTTCTTCCTTTAATTGCTGCACTTGAAGGTTATTTGGGTAAGTCTCTAAGTAGATATATGTTAAAGTTCCTCTAACATCCGAAATAGACGAGCGAGAGAAAATATCCGACGAGAACCGAGAAGCCGGTCTTCCAAGCCATAGTTGTCAATGGAAGCACCGTTTCAACGTACTATTGAAAGTTACACATCTTGGAAAACCACCCACAGCAAAAGACCCAGGACTTCGAAATCGTATTTCTACATGGGCCAATAATAATAGTGTTGATCATCCCACCACTAGAGATCCGGAAAGACTTGGTGTCATTGAAATGGCTTCGCGACAAAATTCTAGGTTATCCCAGCCTCGTGAACGTCAAATTTCATCGCCAACTTCCCCAAGACTATTCACCCATGAGTCTGGTGAGCTAGTTTTGCTTCCTCACATTAAAGAAACTTCCTTGGGGCTAGATTGTGTTATAAATTCGTCAAGATAATGTATATAAAGTTGCCTCTGCTGTGAACATAAAATATCTTGTTGAAGCGATTACTGCTAGTCAGTTGTTCCTAGGAATATGGCACGCTAGCTCAAGATGATTTTCATTTGATATCACTCTCATTAGAAATGCATATATTCATTACGGAATAATAGCTATTGGAATTCGATTATCTTATGTTTTTAACACGCCATAGAAACTCAGTCATACCTCACTTCCTGTAATTTGAAATAGGCTTCCCTGTCCTCCGGCCCCATCCCATCCAGATTCCTCCTACTTTGAATCATTTCCTCCTCAGACCTCCACTCCTCAATAGCCATCCGCCTGCGAGCCTGTAGCCGATCTTGAGAATGAGAATCCTTTGGATTGAAAGCTGCCCACGCAGCTGTCTGCATACTCTTTTTCATTTCCAGGGCTATCGCAAAAGATCGCTCTTTCGAAATCTGCTGAGTATTTCTCAGTACTGTCCATGCTTCCTTGAATGCTTCATACGATGTATCTGGATAAAGGCAGAGAAGCTCGCACATGTGATATTCCAGATATCTCCCATATCTGTGCTTTCTCTTTGAGCTTTTCCGAGTAAAATGTGCGGAGAGAGAAATCCAGGATTCATTCATCATGAAAGTGAAGACGGTGGCACAATCTTTCAGGTCACACCAATAGTATTCTTTATTTGAGCGGAATCTCTTCATATACTCAAAAGCTAGTCGTCGTTCTGCAACCATGAACGCCCCTAGATATCTTAGACGAACGGCTTCGCGGCCAAATGAAGTACCAATGGGAGCGCACTCCCCTGCAAAATGGCAAAATGCTGATGATCGTGTCCGTTCGTCTCTGATCATTTCTACCGCCCCGTCGAAGCTTTCATATAATTGCTCTAAATATTCTCTGCCGTCTCGAAATCCTTCGACAATGCGCGGCGTGGGTGACTCTAAATCCGCCATTCCAGCACGATTTCCGAATAACGTGAACTCCTGTTGAATAATCTGGCCATAATTTCCATTTTCATTTCCACTGTCATTATCATTGTCCCAATTCTTTAAGAAAATCTTCACTGCATCGAATAAGGAAGATCTATTGCCATTCGTTGCGGCAGCAGCAGACTTATATGATTCGTATAGTTCTTCGCTAGGAGGAGGACTTCCTCGTTCTTCCCGAAGTGAACTCCTCAAAAACTCGTAGTCCCTTGGCCTATCCGACTTCCAATGATCCTCATAATCCAGTGTGTCACCATCGATAACTGGTCTCATGCTCCCAAATTGAAGTATTTTGAGATTGGATGAATGGGGTTCGTCTGCAGCCACCAACTTTTCTTGCGACTTATGTAAAGTATTGTGTAACAAAATGTTTACTGAGTCATCTTCAGACGAATCTACCGTCTCCATTGACTCGTCTTGCGTTTCCGTAGTTTCTGTGCTCTCCACACGTTCTTCAGACTCTGGAGTGAACATCATCTTTCAAATGAGATTATTGAATGATGCAGATGCATCTAAGAATTGCCGAGAAAATTTTGTGCCGCAACTTGATGTAACGTTATGGAAAAGTAGTATCAATGATAACACCCGGAGGGAAATTTGGAATGAATAGAAATTTTCAATTTATAAGTCGTAACAATTCATTAAAGATTATTCTCCCTATCGTACATTTTTAAAAACAGATATCACGACCCGTCAATCAATAGCCACTTTGCTCCTTCCTATTGTCATCCGCCTTAGCTCCCTCACCAGCGTCCTTGATAGCCTGCTCATCACCCCTAATCTTCGCAAAATGTTCTTTGATATCATCTGCGCTGATAGCTTGACCACTTTCTGCGAATTTTTGAAAAAATGGTTTGAGTTTATCCTTCAAATGATTGTATGCCATTACACCCTCAATCGCTCGAACACGATCAACATTTTTGAGAGCACTTTCGCCACGATCATATATGCTCCCGCTGCCGACTGTACTTCCTCCCTCATCTCCATCTTCCGATACTGTTGGCTCATAAGTTTCTTCCTCTTCGAGAAGCTGTGGATGTTTTGCTAGTTCTGGGTAGCAGTCTGAACAATGACAGAGGTGATCACGAAAGTCGGATGTGAAGAACAATGAGATTTGACCATCGAGTGCTTTTGGTGATGCCTTCAATTTGCATGTTGTAGGTTTACTATCATCGTTGTTGTTAGAATCTTTGTTCGTTGATCTCTCTCCTTCCTCACTCTTGATTCGCTTCGAAGCAGAAGAACAAGTCGAAATATCGTCATCTTCTGATTTGCGCTTCCTGGATTCTGAGATCGATGGCGCAAGGATGTTCGTAGACTTGGGAGGGATCTCATTTTCAGGAGAAGGAGCTGCACTTCTTTTGAAAACAGGAGACAGGAAACCTGGTGCACTAGCATATTTTTTGATCCATGGATTCGCATCAACACATTTATAGCAGATAAATCCTTCAAAATCGTCTTCGTCGGGAAATCCTGGAGGTAGGGGTGGGTCTTCCCCCTCCTCCTCTTCGTCTTCCTCTTGGTCGACTGCTGCATCGGATTTCGGTGCCTCGACTTCACTTGACTTCTCGTTCGTTTCGTCTTTGATTGGTTCGACTGCAGATGATTCTGCAACTTCTGCAATAGAGTCCAGCGTGCCTTCGTTGTTTTGCTGGGACTTCTTTGGCGAGTCTTTATTACTCATACCCTCGTACCAATTTGGCCCTAAACCTGTAATACATCCAGGATGCCACCAATCCTCGCCACAGCCACCTTCATCAGCACTACTCAGACCCAAGCATTGAAACATCGTACCCTTCTCTTTATAAGCATCATAGTCGCATCCGCAACCACAAAACCGATTCCTGAAATTGTGATTATATTTGTTCTTCAGTTCTGGAGCTTCTGAATGTACATCTCCTTTTATATTTGTCTCTGAATTGATGCGCAGGCTACAAGGCGAAGTTGCTGGAAAACGCGTCGTGCCGCAATCGCAAGTAAAGTTTCGTTTGTTAAATAGTTCCACGAGATTGTGTTCGCCATGACATTGTATGGAACAGGAATAACAGACGCCAGCAGGATTATACGGATCAGATACATTAGATGGGGCGGGATTGCATGTCAAACACGCAAACAGAATTTGTCGAAGAGATCCAAGAGGCTTTGTGCAGGTATCGATGCTCTATTCAAGTCAATCAGTAAAAATTTCCAGCAGTTGAAGAGTAGCCCCTTAATTACATATGGTAATGCTTCGCGCGCTTCTGCTTCGAGCTTCAATTGCGTGCTGATGAATCTAGTACATATATGAGCATGTAGTCAAATCGCGAATGACAGCAGGAATGGGAATCGCATACTCAGCTGCTGTGTGCGAATCGCTCGACTTCTGAGAGGAGAAACTATGACTTCTCGTTGCGCCGTCGGTTTGATTCACAGGCGCCTCGTTCGACTGAGCATCTGGTGGAGGTTCCATTATTAACTCGAGATGCTAAATACAAGAAAATTGTAAAAGGCAAATTAATTGAATTATCAAGTAGAGGTGGTTTGTCGCAATGATGCGGCCGCCAAATGCCAAAAACCACTTTACGCACTTGGCATTGCAATGGGCTTAGCTTGCCGCGTCGCGTATGGACGGCAGATTTTACGTGTTTTCCCTAACCATTAATTTATGCAAGCACTTCTTCAACTTTGCTCAAAGTGAACTTCAGCACAATTAACAGCCCGCACTCATTTGACTTTACTTGTAACATTTTCTGAGCCTTCACGAGATCTTATAATATACTATGAGGTGAGAATTATTTACTATCTCAAGCACAACACCCACAGCTCTGGATCATTGTTTACCCCTGAACTTTATTGACCATTTGCACCCAATAGTTCCCCTCTGCGAAATAACATGTCATCAGCCAACCGTGGTGTCGATGGAGGTCGAAATCGTCGCAAGCGCTCCAGAGAGCCAGAAGATGATGATTTGCCGGGTGGTGCCGCACCTTCTAGTCCACCCGGAGATTTAAGATCCTCACCACCAGCACCAATCCGGCACGGTGTCGAAGACGAGGACGAAGACGAGATAGAGGATGATATTTAAATTGCTGGCGATATCGATGACGTTGATGAGATGGCAGAAGATGAGGACGGAATTGATCTCTTCGCTGGCAATTATGAACGAGATTACAATGCTCGGGACGATACAAATTACGAGGGTGCGGATATCGATGACGAAGGAGAATACGATGAACTCGACGCTGCGGCCAGAAGACAACTCGAAGCCAGATTGAATCGTCGTGATAGAGAGCTTGCTAGACAACGTCGTATGCCAGCTGCTTTCTTGCAAGATGAAGATGAAGATGGAGACTTGGATTTAATGAACCAACCAAGACGTAGACGCCATCATTATGATGAAGACGAAGATGAAGATATGCAAGAGGATATTATGGAAGAAGAATTGTCTCTTGAGACTTTACAGGACGTCAAGTCATCCAGTTTGGTCGAGTGGATTGCCACACCATCCGTTCAAAGAACTATTCGGAGAGAATTCAAAGCTTTTCTTACCGAATACACCGATGACCATGGAGTTTCTGTTTATGGTAGCCGCATTAAGACACTAGGAGAGATCAACGCAGAATCACTAGAGGTTTCATATGACCATCTATCCGCCTCAAAAGCCATCCTGGCATATTTCTTAGCCAACGCTCCAGGCGAGATGCTTCAACTATTCGATGAAGTTGCTATGGAGGTGACCCTTTTGCATTACAATGATTACCAACAAATTCACTCCGAGATTCATGTTCGAATCACCGATTTACCCGTTCATTATACTCTACGACAACTTCGACAAACACATTTAAACTGTCTCGTTAGAGTCAGTGGTGTGGTTACTCGCCGTAGTGGTGTATTTCCTCAATTGAAATATGTCATGTTCGACTGTTCCAAATGTCATACAAGACTTGGCCCTTTCCAACAAGAGTCTAATGTCGAAGTTAAGATTTCTTTTTGTGCAAATTGCCAATCTCGTGGTCCTTTCAACCTCAACTCAGAAAAGACTGTCTATCGCAACTATCAAAAGTTGACTCTCCAAGAATCCCCAGGTACTGTTCCTGCTGGACGCCTGCCGCGTCATCGTGAAGTCATTCTTCTTTGGGATCTTATCGACAAAGCCAAGCCCGGTGAGGAGATTGAAGTCACGGGTGTTTACCGTAATAACTACGATGCTCAATTGAACAATCGAAATGGTTTCCCTGTATTCGCAACAATATTAGAGGCCAACAATGTTGTAAAATCTCACGATCAGCTTGCTGGATTTAGACTTACAGAAGAGGATGAGCATGAGATTCGCGCACTTTCTCGGGATCCTCAAATTGTGGATAAGATTATCAATTCAATCGCACCGAGTATTTATGGCCATACTGATATCAAAACAGCTGTGGCGCTGTCACTTATGGGTGGAGTTGCTAAAGTTGCTCAAGGGAAGCATCACATCCGTGGTGATATCAATGTGTTACTTCTTGGAGATCCTGGAACCGCGAAATCTCAAGTTCTAAAATATGTAGAAAAGACCGCCCACAGAGCTGTCTTTGCTACTGGTCAAGGAGCTAGTGCTGTTGGTCTCACAGCAAGTGTACGCAAAGATCCCCTTACTAGTGAGTGGACTTTGGAAGGTGGCGCTTTGGTACTTGCAGACAGAGGTACATGTCTCATCGATGAGTTCGATAAGATGAACGATCAAGATCGAACATCCATTCACGAAGCTATGGAACAACAAACTATCTCCATCTCTAAAGCTGGTATCGTTACAACACTTCAGGCTCGATGTGGTATTATCGCGGCAGCAAATCCAATTGGTGGACGTTATAATTCGACCATCCCTTTCTCACAGAATGTTGAGCTCACCGAGCCGATTTTGTCTCGTTTTGATATTCTTTGTGTTGTTCGTGATACTGTCGACCCGGCGGAAGATGAAAGACTCGCCAGATTTGTCGTGGGTTCTCACGGCCGTTCTCATCCAGGAAGCCAACCTACGGACGAGAATCAAGCCTCTATGGAAACAGAGCATGACGCTGAAATGCGCGATAGTGCAATCAATGGTGGCGAACCAAAACAAGAAGGCGAGATCAAGCAAGAATTACTTAGAAAATACATTCTTTATGCTAGAGAAAGATGCAGTCCAAAGCTGTACAACATCGATGAAGAGAAAGTTTCCAAGCTCTTTGCAGACATGAGAAGAGAATCGTTGGCGACTGGAGCCTATCCTATCACTGTAGGTAGATGCAAACTCCAATCCCATGCTATATTGCTAACATGTCCTTTAGGTGCGTCATCTTGAAGCTATCATGCGTATCAGTGAAGCATTCTGTCGTATGCGACTCTCTGAATACGTCTCCGCGCAAGATATTGATCGAGCAATTGCTGTTACGATTGATTCTTTCGTTGGCAGTCAAAAGGTCAGTTGCAAGAAAGCACTCGCCCGTGCTTTTGCAAAGTATACACTTGCAAGACCTGGTGGCGGAAGGAGGAACAGAAACTCAGAAAGAGGACAAAGGGCGGCTACTGCTACAATGGCTTAAACACGAATATGAAGACACGAGTGTATCTAGGGGACACGAGTGCTACAGCTTTTTGTCGTTGATTGTTTAGTAAAGAGGACCCGGTTTTTGAATGGTCAGACAGTAAGATTTGACAATTTACTCATATCGCTTGAATGAGGTTAGTATGGAGTTTTGGTAGCGGTTTAGTTCATGATTGTACAGCCTGGTTATGACATAATGAATAAATATACCATGTTTTGCCGCGTCCCCTTCATGGACAAACGATATTTCTAGTCGAATGGATGTGATAAATCTGATATATATCACTGAGTTCACTTAGATATTAGCTCTTCCGGTCCCATTTTTGGATACAATAAGCATTGCATTGCATCCCATCACGGTTCAGTATTTGATAGAGTCAATTCTGACGGCAGTTGTCGAATGAAGAACCATGCCAAGGGCTGGCGGCTGTCTCGGCCTATCGATGGCCGATAAGGAGCGGAACATCATACCCGCAAAACTTTGACCCCCGAATTCAAACAAATTTGGACTGACTGACATCTTCCATTGACCCACATTTGAGACTTGTATGTTGATCATTCAGCTCAGAGATAACTTCCCTGCTCTGATTTCCAAATGGAACCTACTCTTCCGCATTTATACTTCGTTCTTTCCTCCGAAGAAACTCCGTTCCCGAATATTACCCGTTGTTTTCACAACCCAACAAATTAGAACCAGGAAGGAATCATCTTGATACGCCAATAGTAACAGGAATATCTGTCGTGGGTTATTGGCAATAGCGGATGTATCGACGATGTGATAAACGAGGGTAGACAAGCGTAGACAAGCGTAAACAAGCGTGATGCAGGGCCGATATTCCATCTAGGAAGCTTCCTTCCAAATTTGAGTCCGGACACATGTGCTCTTTCCATTGATCATTATATATATCTAGTCTTTTCAGTCTCTTCAGTCTTTAAATTCAATCAACTCACGCGAGTGACTTCTAGTGCTGAATACCACTTCTTAATATCTCATAATGACAAACAGATTTGATGTGGAGGATGTGCTTTCAAAGCTTAACAATGTGGAAAAGGTTTCTTTATTAGCGGGTACATATATCCAGTATCCCCATAATTTTAAGGTCACGATATCTAACAATATCTAGGTGGTGATTGGTGGCATACCGCTGCCATCCCCAAGCACAACGTGCCTTCGATTCGAGTGTCAGATGGTCCTAATGGTGTGCGTGGTACTCGGTTCTTCAACGGTATCACAGCAGCTTGTTTTCCTTGCGGCACTGCTCTTGCTGCAACATGGGACACTAAACTCCTTCATCGCGCAGGTGTTTTGATGGGAGAAGAGGCGAAAGCAAAAGGTGTACATGTCATTCTTGGCCCTACCATCAATATGCAAAGATCACCTTTAGGTGGCCGTGGTTTCGAGTCTTTCAGTGAAGATCCTGTATTATCGGGATTAGGCGCTGCTGCACTTGTTAATGGTATTCAAGAGACCGGTGTTCAAGCTACAATCAAACATTTCGTTTGTAATGATCAAGAGCATAATAGGAATGGGGTTAATGTTATAATCACCGAGAGAGCATTAAGGGAGATATATCTACTACCATTCCAATTGGTGGTCAGAGATTCGAAGCCTGCATTATTTATGAGTGCTTATAACAAAATTAATGGAACTCACGTTAGTGAAAATCCAAGGATACTCAAAGATATTTTGCGTGGTGAATGGGGCTGGAGTGGATGTGTTATGAGTGACTGGTGGGGCACATATTCAACTACGGGTGCTATCAATGCTTGCTTAGATTTGGAAATGCCAGGTTCAACCAAATGGAGGGGTCCAATGTTGATACAAGCTGTTAGTACTGGAAAGGTACCTCAACATATTCTTGATGAACGAGCCAGGAACGTACTCAATACTGTCAACCGTGCTGCAGATGCGAATGTTCCCGAAAATGCGGAGGAAAAGACTGCGGATACTCCAGAGACAGCTGCCCTTCTTAGAGAAATAGCAGGTGACTCCATTGTCTTGATGAAAAATGAGGGCAGCGTATTACCGTTTCGAAAGGATAAAAAGGTACAATGCGATATCCAGTTATTCCTATATACCAACCCCAAGCTAATCTCTATAGACTTTTATTGTCGGTCCGAACGCCAAAGTCGCTACGTTTCATGGGGGCGGATCAGCATCCCTTGCAGCATACTATGCTGTCACACCATTTGACGGTATTAGTCAACAGCTGGAATCAGCTCCATCATACACCGTAGGAGCTTACGCACACAAGGACCTCCCATTGCTAGACCTGGCTCTCAAGACAGACAAGGGAGAAAGAGGTATCTCTTTTCGAGCATATAACGAGCCACCAACAACTGAAGACAGGGAACTAGCGGATGAGATTATACTCACTAAGACAGAACTATTGATGATGGATTATTATTGTTCCAAGCTGAAGAACGAATTATGGTGGGCTGATGTTGAAGGATATATGACTGCCGAAGAGGACTGTGATTTTGAATTCGGCTTAGGAGTATATGGAACTGCGAATTTGTATGTGGATGGGAAACTGGTCATTGACAATACAACAAAACAGACCAGAGGGTCAATGTTCTTCTCGTGTGGTACAGTTGAAGAGCGAGGCGTTGTGTCGCTAAAGAAAGGACAAACTTACCATCTCAAAATTGAGTTTGCTAGTTCACCAACTTGCAAGCTGGATAAAGGAAATAATGTCCTATTTGGTCCTGGTGCCATAAGACTAGGTGGTGCGAAGATTATTGATGCGGATGAGGAAATTGCGCGTGCAGCAGAACTGGCCAAAGAAGCCGATCAAGTAATCATTTGCGCCGGTCTAAACGTGAGTCGTCTTCTATCTATGCAAGGAGCATTCCTAACAATATTTTTAGTCCGACTGGGAAGGTGAAGGAGCCGATCGGGAGATTTTCGGTCTCCCATTGCACATGAATAAATTGATCTCGACCCTCACCCCCCTCAACCCCAACACAGTCGTTGTAATTCAATCTGGAACTCCCGTCGCCCTCCCTTTTCTATCCACAACTCCCGCTCTTCTTCAAGCCTGGTATGGAGGCAACGAGACAGGCAATGCTATCGCTGATGTCATTTTCGGTAAAATTAATCCCTCGGCGAAATTACCTTTATCGTTCCCAAAGAGAATCGAAGATAACCCAGCCTTTTTGAGTTTCAGATCTGAAAGGGGTAGGGTTATATATGGTGAAGACATCTATATGGGGTATAGATGGTACGAGGCATTGAACTTACCTGTTTTGTTCCCCTTCGGCCATGGACTTAGCTACACCACATTCGCAATCTCTGATCTGAATATTGAGAAAATTGATAAGAAGATCAAGGTCTCGGTGAAAGTCAAGAATACAGGAGAAGTATCAGGAGCAGAGGTTGTCCAAGTCTATATCCAGCAACAAAATCCATCTATTCGCAGACCAAATAAAGAACTAAAGGGATTTGAGAAAGTATTTCTGAAGGCTGGAGAGGAGAAGAGGGTGGAGGTTGAGATTGAAGTTAAGTATGCGGCGGCATTTTGGGATGTAGTTAGAGAGGCTTGGGTTGTGGAGAAGGATGTATATGATGTTCTTGTGGGTAATACCAGCGAGTTGACTGGAGAGTTGAAGGCAACATTTGAGGTAGAAAGGACTGAATGGTGGAATGGTTTGTAGATTAGAGTTCGGAAGAGCGAGGGTTTGAAGGTCTAATCTTATTGCTAGGTGTATATTCTATACGCTCATGCTGTAAATGGGTGATGTTTCCCGATTTTCATATCTTTGAGACAAAAGGTAGTCACCTAAGAGGATTCATTCTAAATTCAATATCCACATATTCTTATTACTTACATATAAAGACAAAGTGTATGTCAAACATCCCTCTCGTATCTTGCTTGCGTATTACTCAATCTCCAAACTTACGAATATTACATATTACTGGCAATTTCGGTGCTCTTCAATGCCGTTTGTTATTATCTGAAGCGCTTATTAGTATTTTACTAGAGGGTGCCGATATATTAAGTCCCTATTTATAACTTCATAACGAGTCAGTGGAGGGGAGATGTTTGCTTCTATGAGATTGTGGATAAGGGTGAAGCACTCTGATTCAGCCAATTCAGGATTTCTTTTTTCGCAGGGACTTGAGATAAAATGCGATTTAACTGGTTAGCTATTCAGAGATGCTGTCATTTCATATCAAACTTAACGACGGTGATCCGAGCTTATAGTACCCCTTTCAATCCTGCGTTCAGTCTCATCTCATCAACAAACTAGATATTGTTCATGTTTACAACATCTACCCTTCGTCTAACTATTCACTTCTCACCGTCAATCTACCCTCTACACTTCACTTCTTAACCAATAAGAATGTTTCAAGATCCTCCCATCTAGTCAAGCTCTCCTTTTCCTTTCCTTCAAAATTGAGATTCCACAACAGTTTCGCATGAATCAAAGGTATTTTCGCACATGCTAAATATTTTTCCTGGCATTTTATGGGTCCCTCCCACGGTGAAGACTTGCATTATTTCTTGATTGTCGTTTTTTGGAGCTACTGTTGAGATCTGAGGATTTAGATGAGGAAAGCCAACGGGCGGGGATGAAAGAATTTGGCTGTGGAAGTAGAAATGAGAGCGAAAGAGGGTGGATACGCTTGTCTAATTGGTAGGTTTGTAAGTTTTGTGATTGTAAGGGATATGAGAAGGGGGTGAAACTAACACCAGCTGGTAATCAAACATCACAAATTGTATCACGGTCGTCTAGAACAGTTCTCAGTAACACCATTAGGATTGGCAACTTGCTGACCCAAAATTCCGTACGTATACTAAATCGACAGAGAGGAATACATAATCCAAACCTGGTAAAGATCTGTCCAGGACTTTGAAAACAGATTTTCACTCGGAGGTAATGATGAGCTGTTTAGCAGCGCAGCGGGTACCCACGGGGCGGGTAATGACCTCGATGGGTAACCCGTGGATTATCTGTAGCGGGGCGGATAGTTCAAAATCTGGGATGGGTAACCCACAGGGCGGGTATAAATTATCCGCAGGTACACACCTACCCATAATGTCGGGATAGAGATCATGTGACTACGCTAGCGCAAGCGCTAGCGTCTTCAGGCACTACAGTAATACGTTTCGTAGTCCTAGCTTTTAGATCCTTAAGCAATATTACAACAGTGTGAACCATAGTACTATATTGACTTCACCATCCCCGTGGTGATACCGACAATGACTGAGATGACGATTGAGAGCGATGAGGAGGTGCTGGTGGTGGTGAGCTGGCTGGAGATGGAACCCGTTTTCTTTTATTCCGATCTCCATTCCATTGGGTTCTGTTAGGTTATATTGGTGGATCAGGTTTTATATCAGGAATATATTACAGATCCTGATACTTTTCTATAACTCTTTTTCGGTTTTCCTATTCCTCTCGAATTTCTTCATTAGAAAGCTCGTTCGTTGCTATAGTATAATGAAGCTCTTCAATAATTAAGTCTTCTTTATTCACTTCATACTTCAAATGATATAAAAGTAACATTAAATCACGAATAGTATCGTGATTTAAATGATTCCGACGAGAGCTATACACATCTTTACTAAGATTGAATACTCTTTCAATAGAGATTCCAGCGAGAATACCGCAAATTCATTGTTATTATCGGGAATAGCTGCTATAGTTGGGGAGGTACCCCAACAACACATAATATTCAACTGCACCTCCAACATAACAAGAAAATACAACATAATCTGAAGTTCAGTAGAATCAAAGCTATATAGATTGATAGATACAAACATACAAGCCCGGGTGAGAACTATTGAGTTCTCAGCTCCTTCCTGAAGAATCACACAATACAGTAGAAGTTGTAAGAGGTCTTCGAGACACTATAAATTTGACCTAGACATGTTTTATCTCAAAACTTCTCAACCCAAAATCGGTGTTCTAGTTACAGAGTATTTTTTAAGGGATTTGCCATCATTGGATGATGGAAACAAGACGATAGCTTTACCACCCTCTACTGATATTCATACAGCAGCTTCAGGATCTCAAACTCTCATTGGAAGGTAGAGAGAACTTTCTCCAATTTCAACTATACCAAATCAGATGCTAACAGAAGTACAGAAAAAGACAAGCTAGATGATATCTCATCAATGTGAAATTCATACTTGAACCTTCACTTAACACAGACCTCACTCATCAGTCCATGTGAAGTTGAACCCTAGCATTAGGCTTTATTGGCCTCAGGACACCTTTGACTCATTTGGCAAAAGTGGTTAGCTTGGTTCAGTTTCTCCCACAATAATTTTGAACCTGTTCTCCTCCTCAAAAACAACCCAAAACCAGAATATCAACAACACCTGCTTTTCTTCCATTGTTTTTGGTGGTTGTCCCTTACTCGAATAGTGTTCGCCTCAGGCTACATCTTTTTTCAACTCTTCTTAATTAAAATTCTGCCATTGTCGGTTGGGTCACCGCTCGGGCCCTCTGATTTCCATCATGGATAGCTACATGGACAGAAGCTTATCTCCTCCAACCCCATTTCCTACTCTTGACACAACCACTATTCCTCTTCCTGCAACCAATCTACCAAGAAGAACAAGATCGAGATCAGATACTCTCCCTTCAGCAACTGAGCGACCTCAATTAGAGGATTTGATTCCAACATCGCGCCGCGATTCAACCAGTTCAAATACATCCGATTCAAGCCTCGTGAACGCAGCGCTCGAACGCCTTCGCGCAGAGGTTATTCGGCACGATCGAGAGCTTGAAGAAGCTGGCATCGGTCTTGGAATATCTGGGGAAGAAACTGCAGCACAGAGTGAAAGTGAGGAATTCAATTATCGTGGTGTTCAGAGCGCGCGACCATGTAAGTTTAGATCGAAACAATTGCGCCTCGATTATTTGCTAATTGTCTCTTAAAGCCCCTCGTCTGCCATCAGTTCGCCAGCCACTTCCAGTTGTTGAACACCTTCTTACTACTAATTTAAGAGCCCGTCGTCGTGGATCGGTTATTCATCACTCTCGATCATCTTCCGTCTCCTCACTCCCTTCTACCGAAGACCTTCGAGTCCTTCCAGAGCTCGACTACAGACCCATTGTAGAAGAGCCTTTCCATAATCAAATCCCACTCAGTTCTTCTACCAACAATCTTCATCAACTCCTCACCTCTGCGACATACGTACCACCACCTCAGGTACCCAAGTCACGTAAGGATCGTAAGATGAATTATCAAGGTTTCGGTGATCCAAATCAATCCGGCCAACCATCCAACTCCAGACAAGCACCACCTTCGCCAGGTCAAGGCATTGCTCATACAAACGGAATGAATGGTCAGATGAACATGGCCGGAATGGCTAACATGATTGGCTTTCCAACTCCTGCTGGACATCAATCTGATCTTAATTATATTATGGTTATGGTTGAAGAATTGAGCCGACTTTTGGCCGCTAATCAAAAGATTACGGATAGCATTCTTGAGAAGATCGGAAATGTTCGTCAACGAGCCAAAGATAAGAATTTGAGCAACGACGAACTTCTCGATATTGTTACTGAGGAATTGAATGGTAAGTTTCTGCTCCTGCCTCAAAGAAAAATCATTGCTAACAATTCATTAGCGGGTTCAGAGAATCTCGAAATTGAAAACGCTCAATTGCGTAGAGAAGTTGAATCATCTAAGGCTGATGCTGACGAGAATTGGAAGTTGGTTCTTCATGCTGCTGGTATTCTTGAAGACATCAAGGAAAAGGCCCACAATTACAAGTTTCAACATGAGAAGGACACTCTTGCCTGGCACAAGAGTTACCGTGATCAACTTGCTCAAGAACGCAAAGAGAATCTTGAACTTCGTTGCCATATTGCAGATATGCAAGCTCATGCTGCAAAGGCTAATGACTATATTAATCAGCTACGTCGTTATGCTTCCGAGCACAAGATCATTACTGAGCTTACAACTCAAGTTCATCAATACAAGGGTGAACGTCGTTATTGGAAGCGCATGGCTTGTCCAGGTCTCATTGAAGATCCTAGCGAGTGGTCTGATGGTGAAGGTGGTGCTACCGGCGATATCCCTGAGGCTGAAAAGATCGCATGCGCCCCGTGGATTGCCGAACGTGAAGAGATGGCACGCATCCTTAACGGCGATGGTGGATCATCTTAAAACTCTTCCTTTACATATACACTTATGATGAAATGGCGTTGGGAAGATTGTTTTTTATGGTACAAAACCTTTCATGAAAATTGGCGTAATGGAATGGGTATACCCGATTTCTTTTACTCGATAGCACATACATCTGCATGGATGGATGGATGGTCATGGATAAAGGAAATTTGTTTGATGAAATTCTTGTATCATTGTATTCTGGTTGAACATTGGGAATGGGAATGGAGCCAGCGATTTGGAGCTGTGCATGAAATATGACGGTTCTGATTTTCTTCTGCTTGACAGCAAACACTCACGATATTACAGCTCGCTCTCTTTTCTGAGATCATCTTTCTTTCCTTTCCTTCATTTTTAAAAGGAAATGTAAAAGGTGCAGAGATGTTGATGGGTTGACTAAGGACTTTCCTTGAGATTTATGAAAATAAAATACTTGAATAGGATTGTGATGCGGTCTTTGGGTTGTTTTGTTTGTTGGTAGGTAGTTCATTAGTTAATTACATAATAGTTAAGTAAGAATGGATGGATATGCCTCAGCGCATAATTCATATACTTCAATATATTATAATATTCGTGTGCTCTATGAATGAATGATGCGGATGGGATGGGATGGGATGTGAAGTATCATACTTTCTATGCTTTCTATGCTTTCTATGCTTTCTATGCTTTAATTACCATGCTATACGTAGCGTAGTATAATATTTAGAGCAGCCTTGATTCAAGTCAAGCATCCGAGATTACATTTTGTGCGCTCAGAGACAGGTGTTAGTGTCCCCAGAAACTTTTTCGAGATGAAGATCTTCGATCTTCATAATTAGCCAGATTTATCTTCTGTTGAGAGAGTGGTCGAATTGAAGAAGAATTTCTGGAGTGGGAAACTCGATGAAGGAAAGCTACATATCTTTTTACAGGGAAAAGCGCGGTTGGATAAGTGCGTCATGGATTTGAGCAAGAAATGCCTCAAGCAATTTGAGCCTTTTACCATACCATACGGTTTCGGACTGAGGATGGAAGGTAGGGATTGACTATCATATATCGTTAGGTGTGCAATGGAATGGCCGTCCAGAAGTACATGCCGATCTCTGTCATCTCACAAAAGTCTTCCAGAATATGGAACGCGGATAAAGCAACCTGGCGTTTTAATACCACTGCCATCTTCCCAAGCGTCTCATGCTTGACTCGAGGTTCTGAAAAAAGACTTGAAATTGAACATGTCTCCGCGTGGATGTTTAGGTGACCTAGAGTCTAATCAACTTATCAAAGCTTCCTAGGCTTCGACTTTATTGTTCCCAAGAAAGAAGATACACGGAAGTGGCGTGGCTTTATGTAGCACCGACCGCAACAGCAACGAAAGCTACGTGTATCACAACCGAAAGTCGGCCACAGGCTTACCAAGATAGAGGAAGGATCCCACATTAGAACTATAAATGAGCTCAAGAATATGATCACTCCAGATTGAAGAATTCTTGCAATCGAGAAGAGGAGCTCTAGGGTCCCAGATAAGAGTGCATCGTCGCTATGAGTGACCATCTGCTCTTCGACTCTGAACGTGATATTGGGAATGATATACCAATTGACGCCGTGATAGAGTTCCTTGATCATGCTCATTCGATTCCTCTAGATTTAAAACCCGCAGAAAACTCAACCATTCAATCTAACCCCACACTGCCCGCCTCAATTACTCATCCCAACCGTCGAACGGGACTATATCAAGAATCTCGATTTTGCTGGAATTTTCCTCCTCACCATCCCCGGAATGATGGTATAAAAATACACCGTGGGAATGTTGAGCGAATCCAGGGCTTTCGAGGATTTTCCAGTGAGTCTATACAGGCCAGCTCATCTCTACAGGTAAGTAGGTAGTCAGGAAATCAGGGGATTAGGGAAAGAGTTTGATGAAGCGAAAGAGTTTTTCAAGCACATAAAGAAGGAATTGGAGACGCTGGGAAATCATATTTCTACAAAGTGATTCAATGATATTGCATGCAACGATACTTTCATAATAAGGCGCATTTCAAAGTCTAGCTAGCATTCGAAGAATGTTTTTATCCTAAATTGAAGCATCCAAAACATCAACAGGTACCAGTCTCTTCCACTTGTGTCTTGTCCGCCCTTTCGCCCATCAATATTTTTTCACTTCTTTCCCCCAGCCAGCTTTCCTACAACTTCCAATCAACCTTGAACCAAAGATTCCTTCAGCGCAGATCATGTCTCGTCCTCGACTGATATTTCACACTGAGCAGATGCCACTGCCTCTACCTTCGCCTCCATCTCCTCCCTCAATTTATCTTGCCCCTCCTCACCCAATTTCTCAATTGATTTTTCCCCCAGCGATCCACAACATAACTTCCCGCCCAATTACATAATCATCTTGATTTTGATCTAAATTCATGTATTTCTAACGCCAGAAATCTTTGATCAATCCTCTTGCATCCTTAAAGCCAGAAATATGATACCAAGATTTATCTTCAATGGGGGGGGGGAGAAGTCAATCCAGGATGCGCGGACATATAATTCTGGGAGTTCCGCTGGTGATGGAAAATCCATGGGGCGTTTGCCGATTTCGAGAATCTTGGAAACTTCCCAGCTGCTGTTATCGTCTTCGGTTGCGACTCGGTTACCGATCTCGGGAGATGCATCTCGATGGGAAGAAGTTCGGTTATGATTTTTTCGCGGCTGGTTATTAGTGCGAGTTCTCTTTCGTTTGGAAGGCCGGACCTGGATATAGGGCTGAGTTTTTGGCACTGTTCTTCCAACCAAGGCATTTTTACTCTTGTTGATGCTGCTGAAGTGCGCACCTTTCCCATCTTCCAAGAGAGGGGTCTGTCCCATAGACTGTGGAGTTAAAATCGCAGAACTTGGAAACTGCTTCCGTAAATCTCGTGATTTGTTGGATAACAAGATACTGTATCCATGTGCTGGCTCTTTATTGCCCTGAGGAAAATTCGAGTTGATATGATCGATGCTAGTATCTCTTTCGGTATGGAACAGGTCAGTTAGAGGAAAGCTTGAGGAATCAAGTTTCGAAATTTTCTGATGTTGTTGTCTTGGTGTTAGTGGAGTAGGATCGACCGGCCATTTTAGCGTTGAACATGAAGATGCTGAATCCGGAGATTTCCCTGGAGTTTCCAATGTATCCGAAGACATATTTAGTGCAATGTCGTTCTTGAAGTGTAAAGCAAAAACTTAAGATTGATATGAAGGAGAAGAAATCTATAAGGTAATTGTTCTGATGAGAAGGATAAGAAGACGCAGTACCATGATTCGTAGGTCTGAATCGTCTTGATAGTTTTCCATCTAAAGAGCTAGCTACGTTAGTACTTTCAAATACACAAACATCAGGATTGTCTGTATAGAACTGACGTGAGGGTAATGAAAAGCTTACAGACAATATCACAAGGCATGAGAGATTGCATTGCAGAGGAAGGTATATTGATTCAATATTAAATGAATTTATATTGTAATTTTGAAGCTCACGATACTCTATGAGAGGAGGTTCTAACTTGTAGATGACCCTATTATAGATGACCCTATTATTCATCAATTGACGGGCATGACACCTTACTATATTAGGTATTGGCTCAAGCTCACTTGAGTGAGTTTGTACGGCAGAAGTATATCCAACAGAAAAATGTGGTTGTTTCAATGCGTATTTTATATGGCTAAGAACTTTCTTTTTCCACTTTTACTTCGGTTCCGGAAGAACTAGGAATTGAAAAGGGTTTTGACAACCTTCTTACCTCTTCCTCCTCACCCACAGCTTTTTTTTTTCTGGTTTCCAATGCAACCGAGAACTTTTTTGGACGTGGTTATCTTGGGCGAAGGTATCGTGCTCTGAACATGTTTCGCAATTGGCTTCTAGATATGTAGTACAGACAGAAGAAGCCGGGCAGCAAAGCTCCACACACATGCACTGATCGTAGAGTAGATTGTTTGGTCACTTTCGTAGATGAGGAAGGCTGTACCATTTTATGTGATGTGGTTGTGGTGTGGTTATGACTACACTGGATATTTTTGCACGGCTGTATACGACATAAATCGTTCAGCAATGGATGTATATATACAAGTGTTGAAGAAATTTTAACTCGGTTCGAAGAATCAACTTACATGGAACAGAGGAGAAAAATAGGATTCGCTGGAAACAATAGTTCCTTCTC
The DNA here is from genome assembly GCA_004379285.1 of Botryotinia calthae. NCBI lineage: Eukaryota > Fungi > Ascomycota > Leotiomycetes > Helotiales > Sclerotiniaceae > Botryotinia > Botryotinia calthae. Next base: position 1,718 of record PHWZ01000315.1, on the reverse strand, counting down.
TTTCATTCTATTGTTGCTTTTATTCATCGAGGGGAAGGAAGGTACCAGTTCCACGTCTCACAGCTTTAGAAAGCCTCGAAGCATCACTCTACAGCAGCTGACTTTAAGAAGGAAACGACTCGAAGAGACATCAATGGCAAAAGCGACGAATCTCAAGACTTCGAAAATCAAGTTCAGTAACAGCTGCGCTTATCGTCTAGAAACTCGTCAACCCATAGTTCCGGATCAACACCTTTCGGCACACCGCCTGCAGGCATATTTCCGGTCAGAGAACAAGTAGCATCACCAGCACACTCGGAGACAAGTCCAGCAACGGCGTCATCACTGGGCGTAGGATCGGGTTCGATTACAGCATCAAACAAACTCATACTATCGCAACGCTCTCGCCTCAAAGGCACCACAAACTTCGGAATTTGGCTCGAAACATCATGAATATAGCTGAAATCATCAAGAACTGCACTAGAGCCAAAGATATGCTCTTACGGCTTCAAACACAACATAAAGGCACTGGATATTATCTATGTGAGAATGAATGAGAACTATTTCTAGGATTAGACCTCAACGACTTCGACTCTATCGAGAATTTCACCACCGAATACAAACCTTATAGCAAACCTCAAGGAGCTGGGTATTGAACTCACTAATATCAAACATCACATTCAATTTATGCGCAAAGCTAGCAAACACCTACCGGTTTAGGCAGATCAACACTCATATCAAGCTTGCCACAGCGACAAAAGACAAGATACTTAGCTTGACTCATTTTATCAACGACTTCAAGGAAGAAATGCGAAAGAATGGAGGCCTCGACGAGCACGGCTCAGTTTTATTCCGAAACAAAGCAAGAGGGGCTGGTCAAGCAAAGGCAAAGGAAAGAAGGACAACAAATCTGCCAAGGGAGGAGGTACAGATTGTAGACACTGCGGTTATCCCTATGCTACGAAAAAGCACTTTGACGAATGTCTCTTTCACCCAAAGAACGCCGACAAAAAGAAGGCATGGGAGAAGAGAAGTGGATAAAAGAGACACAAACACTCATATTTTATGGGGCAAAGACAAAGGCAAGTAACAGACCAAGAGCACAACCTTTGGTATGGGAACTAAAGGATCAGCAGTTGCATCGTTCCCTATATTTTATCTCAACCGATAGAAAAATCTGCGAAGTCTAATTTTCACATGGAATTTGGAAGTCAGTTTGTTCTTCCTTTTCTTGAATCCTGCTTCTCCGCCTTTTTCTCCACCCAATTAGGGGTCGTTTGGATGTACAAATCCGCTCCAAATCCATCGAAAAATCCGCTCTTTACTGCTACCACAGATTCCGTAATAACAGTAATCTATTCTAAAAAAAGCGGATTATTGATCTACGCTTTTGTTATTTAAATATAAAATCTATTTCGAATCTATCGAATAAATCTAAAATTAAAGCTTTCAAGGCTTTCGAAAATGGATATCAAAATGGATCTCTAATTTAAAGAATTTTCTTTCAATTGAAAAGAAATTGAATGATTTTCATTTGCTTTCTTTTATTTTCATATAATTTTATTATAAAATTGAAAATGAAATTAAAGATATATTATTATAAAGCAACAATAGAATAACTAGTAAAATAGCTAAAAAGAACGGTAATTACCTCAAATACTACAAAAATTAATTTTCATACCTCAAATACTATAAGTGGCATTTGAGTCTATCACAATTTTTTTTTTGTGGTATTTGAG